>JAPTYQ010000008.1:24881029-24893187 GCA_029814465.1 Ostorhinchus cyanosoma
CACGATCTCTCTGCTTTGTTGGATCGTCGATACATTCTAATCCTTCGTGATCTAACTCCATCATATCGCACACCCCTAAATAGAACTTCTCGACATTTCCTCTGGGATATATAGTAGCATCAAGCGCAGCCACTTTATCCACCATATACCATAATGACACCATCAGACACGGAACATGAAGACAAATAAGAGGCAGACTAATTGATTTCATGTTGATAGAGCAGAGCAGTTTTAACAGTCGACTCTGCAGGAAAATGTACAAATGATGAACGTCATTACACACCGCGCACAAACACAAATTACATCCATCCTCCTGAGTACACAGTAATAATTAGTCATTTTAATCTTGATGGGTTTAATTAATAATTTTTTTTATCACTCTGGGAATTGCTTGTTACTATGGTGATACACACAGGCCAACACTGTTGTTTTATATGGAAATGAAGTCTGGTTTGAAGAAAAGCACTTTAATTTGGTCAATAATGACAAATGTCCTTGAACATGATTGCAGACATGGGAAGAATTCAGACTCAGTGATTATTGAACTAAAAATGGAAACCACAGAACAGACTGCCGACAGAAATTACGTTGGCTCTTTGTTTCGGTTTTTATTACCTCTACATTAACGTGTCCTGACCCAGACCACAGGGGATAGCATGACTCCAGACAGGGTTTTAAAACTCTATTATTCTGTCAGACATTAAGTGAATGATATAGGCTTCGCTGGCACAGATACCTGATGCAAGATTCTATTTTTTTTAGCACAGTATAACGAATAGTGGGCTTTGGCCAGTGGTTAAACACGCAGAACATTCACTGTTAAAATATCATATAATGTTCTAGATACAAACAGTGCTTTTTGCTGTATAATCCTGTCTTAAGCGTGCCATAGTGGCCCTAAAAACGATACCGACCTTGTGGCGCACTTGTTTTTTTGATCCTCCAACCTCTATCTTTTCAACTTCACCCTGAAGGTTGACTCTATTTTCTATTATTGCTCTAACAAACACAGCTTTCATTCATCCAAGGGCGCTAAGCAATTTGTGCGGGTTCTTTTCTGTGTGTGCAGTTATACCATTGTGTTTGTGTGTATGTTAAGGACAATGATTGATTTCTGTTTCATCCAGGGCTCGGTTTGTGTCGGCATCGCTTACCACACCTATGAATCAGGAGGTAATAGTGTGCCTCTGAGCTCGCAGCCCGTCAGGACCTTCTAACCACGCAGCCTGTGGCACAACTCATATCTCTGCTAGTAGAGCTCCATCAGCGGCAGAACATTTTTGCACTACAGAGCCTGAAACGGAGCTCATTTTTAATACAGTATGCATTATGCACACGGCGGTAGGCAATGCACACAAACACCCCCACTTTATTATTACCGAGATATTCATACAAGAGTGCAGTCACAGAAAAGCAATATGACATGAAGCAGTTTAGCTGCAGCAAAATCTCCTTCCTGAGTCTGATCCTGCTCAAGTCATACCTGGAGACTGAAATATTTCATTAGTTTATTATTATTAGAAATTAGTTTAAGAAGTGCACATGTGTTTTTATTTTAAGGAACTCCCGCAGATTTATTTTTAGTGATGAACCTGAAAAAGGGTAGAAAAAAAGAAGGCAGAGTGCTCCATATTGAGCACAGCTACTGTGTACTATTAATAGCATCAAAACACAGATGATTTAGCTGCAGTTTTATTACCCCCCCCCCATCCGACCCCCCCAAAAAAAAAAAAAAAAAAAGGGGGAGGCAAGGGGTACTGTTTTTGGTTCAGTTTGCTTCTTTGTTTGTTAACACTGTAGCAGGAAAACTATTGGTTGAATTTATACTAAATTTGGTTTATACATTTCCAGTGACCCAAAATAGATCTGATTACATTTTGGGAAAAGTAAGTCGAACGTAACATTTTTTATGAATTTTTAAAATCTTTTTTTCCCATCAACTTATGAAACGTCAAATGTCTGTAGCAGTAAAACTATTGAGTGAATTCATACCAAATTGGGTTTATAGATTACCAGTGATCCAGAATATATTTGGTTACATTTTGGGAAAAATAGGTCAAAATTAAATTTTTTTAATGAATTTTTAAAATATTTTTCTTCTCCTTTTTACTTATAATGGGTGAAATTTCTAATGTCTATATAAACATGAATTTTGTTTCAGTTTACTTCACACTTTGATTGATATGCTGACACCAACACATACATAGACATAATGACATCAGCTGGATCGAAGCTAAAATAAGCTACAAGGGGGCGGGGCTTGTTGAGTTGCGCCTGGCACCACTTGTTTCATTTGATTTGTTTCACTTATTTTGGTAGTTTTTTTCTATTTTAGTTAAAATTTTAGACTAGAATATCCCTGCTCATGGCAAACATGAATGTGTTTCAGGGGGAGAGTCATTTATAAGGTTTGATACAAAGCCTTTAAAAGGTGTCAGAGACAATACACATATATACACGCTATTGATTCGGACTTTCATAATTTGGGGGAATTAGAAAAACAGAGGAGCGACATGGAAAGAAGAATACTAGCAAGAGGAATAACAACGGTCTCAAGCCAGACACTAATGAGGGTTGTTTGATTTCACAGTCGATGCTTTAACCTCTTGGCCACCAGGGCTTTTCAAAATGAATCACAAACACGACATATAGTGGGTGCAGCAGTCTGGAAAAGAAACATATACAGGACATCACTGTTTTCCATCAACTCTGAAGTGTTGTCACCATTTCTAAGAATATTTTAGAATGTATGTGTGTGTGATGGTTAAGAATCAATGACTCATCATCTAAAAAAAAAAACCAACACCAGGAAAAAAAAAGTCAGAAAGTTGGTGTAAAAATGAATAAGTAAAAGGTAGATAATGATTTTAACTGCAGTGAATCAGCTGACATTTATCCCCATTTACTTTTAATGGAAGATGATTTGACTAGTGTTAAATGCTTTTCAATATCTTTATACTTAATATACTGAACATCAAATGTCCTACGATTCATATCAAATAAGCTCTGAAATAAATTACAAGGAGAACAAGGGGAATCGATGCAAATCCTGCTAGAGTTAAACACTTAATCAGGACGTATTACATTCAATATTCAGTCAGTTTGAATATAATGTCCTCTAAACCCTAATAAACTCAAAACTTTAGCCCATTTTTAGTTTTCTGTTAGACTTCTTGTAATTCTAAGTTAAGGGGCAGCACTGAGAATAACAACAACAACAAATAACTGTTACCCGGAGTCACTTGTACAAATGGGTGGTGGGTTCTCGCAGATGAAATCATGGGGGGGGGGCATTGCTGTCTGCAGAACAGGTTGGTGAGGTGTTTTCCAAGAACGGAAAAACAACCAAGATGGTGGATTTTGCCCTAATTGGCTCCCTGCTGTTTGACCTGCACTGATCAATGACCGCCATCCATAAAGAGCAACATCCACAGATGACTGACAGATGCATCTTTTAACAGCAAACTAATGCGTGGCAGCAACAGTTTTAGTAACAAAAGCTCCAAACTATATTAAAAACAGGATTATTTAGAACATGGGTGTCAAACTCATTTTAGTTCAAGGGCCAGACCAGTAAAATAATAGCATAATACCCAATGAATAAGAAAGTTGAATTAAATGATGAAAATGTTTATATATGCAAACTATTCGATGGAAAATAATGGGAATAACTCCAACAAACAGGAACAACCTGCAAGAAAGATAAATGCAATTTGAACATTATTATGCTTCAATCTGTCATTTATTGAATCAAAAGAGCGTCTGTGTACGCAATGAAATTAAGAGTGTTACCAATACGGACGAAAAATAAGAACAGTGCGAATATGAAATTACAAAAGATAAAAAGTAAAACTAAATAGTATGTAAGATTTTTCAAAAAGTAAAGTAAGGATATAGACAGAATTGAATTTAAACTAGAATAAAATAAAAAATAAACAGAAAATATGAATTGATACAATATTAACAGTTGAAAGTAAAAAAAAATGTATATATATGGTCTCCATTTTAGAAAAGCCACCTATGGACTGGTGTTGAAAACTAGCATGTGTGCTACATACACCAGAGCAAAGCATCTGGTCTGTCCTTTGGGAACAGTCTCAGTGGAAGTAAGTAAGTAAAATGTATTTATAAAACGCTTTTCACAGATAAAAATCACAAAGTGCTGTACATAAAATGGGTATTTCTGATGTCCACATAAATTAAATTAAATTAAATTAAATTAAATTAAATTAAATTAAATTAAATGTGCATTTATCTTTGAGTAAATATTGAATAAATATTTCATTGTTATTGCAAGAACAAACAATTTTACACGAACTAAGTAAATTATACATGTAAATTACAGACCAAAGTGGAAGTACAAAGGCAAAAAAAAAAAAAAAGATTTAGTAACAGGAAAATTATTGTTAAAATTTTAGAGTTTGGAATTTGGAGTTGTTATTCATAGGTTGTTACTTTATTGTTTTACTGGTCCGATCCATTTGAGTTCAAATTGGGAAATATCTCAAATGAGTTCGACACCTTTGACGGTTCTGTGGCATTTCTGCACTTTGTGACTTCATCTCATGGGCCTGTATGTTTGACTTCACTGGTTTAGAAAGTAGAAACCCTGCAAAACTGTGATTGACTGGACTACTTACACTACGGAGTTTGTAAGCAGAGAGTACCTTAAAGCTTACATTGGCTGTTCTCTCTACTGCTTCTTTAGAAGGGTCTCAGACTATTGCCCCAGTCCAGCTTTTCAAAACTGTCAGTAAAAAAACAGAGATGTCATTATCTAAAGAGCCTTGTCAGCGCAGATACCTCCATGGTGCCCACTGTGCTGTCACTTCCAATGCAGGCGTTTGTCCATTTTTATTGTTTTTCATGACGCAGAATATACTGAAAAACATAGAGGTCAACTGATAGTGGATCAAAAAGGATAGTTCAGAGCAAAACAGAGCGGATAACAGATCAATCAGCCAATGTTTGAACACGTTTGATTTTATTAAACACAGGATACATGTAGAACAACTGATGAAATATTGAAAGAATGCACTTAATGCACTTTTATTCATCTATTATCTTGCTCTGTTTTAATGATATTAGTGGGTTTTTTCTATCTTTAAGTGCTCTTATATTATCCTAGTTTCTTAATCTACTTTGTCTTAATTCTATGATTTTAACCCATAAAGACCCAAAGCATCTACTGATCTAAACTGTTTAATACCTGTTGATCCATTAATTCTATCAATACATGTAAATAATTGGAGTAAAATGCAGTTTGTTATTTTTCCATGGTCATCAGATATGACCCATTTGGACTTTTGGAGGCTGTGCAGTTACCGTGGAAACACCGGCATCTTCTACAACACTGACTCACCAATAAAATCCATGGAGTTTGATTAATGACAGTGGATGGTTTTATGTTTAATTAATGGTGGATTTTGCTGAAAAAGTCACATTTTCTTCAGTTTTCTCTGTTTGTGATAAACACGGACAGTGAATTAAATGTAGGAAAATACCTTTTTTCTGGAAAAAAACAACAAATAAAGAAGACAATATTACAATAAACTGTGCCAAAATCACTTAAGAAATGTTACATATGGAGAAAAATCCATTTGAGAATTACCATAAAACTAGCACTAGGTCTGTAAGGGTTATTATAATTTTCCTTGACTTAATTGTATTTTATTGTATAATTCAATCCAATCCAATTTTATTTGTAAAACACTTTAAAACAACCATAGTGCTGTACAGAAAATACAGAATAAATTAAGACAGAAACTGTACAAGGAAAACAAAACAGTGCTATATAGAAGAATAAATAAAACCCAAGTAAAAGAATAAAAATAATGAGTATATATAAATCTGTATAAAATATATTGAAATTTATATAAATAGCAAACTTTTTTTCTTCTCTATATTTCTGTTTTTTTCAATATTCCCTGCACTTAAGGTTTTTATTTGCTGCTGTCAACTATTCAATTTCCCCCAAGTACAATCAATCTTATCTTATCTTATCTTATCTTATATCTTTTAAAGCCCTTTGAATTGACTTGTGTATGAATGAATACAAATAAATTTACCTTGCCTAAATAAATTAATTAAAAACTCTACATCACCAAACATCAAATTCAATATAATTAATAAAAAACTTTTTTTTTTTAAGTTTGGAAGTGAACATAAAACCTTGATGTTGGCAGTTTTTATGAGTCATTGACTTATTATTTCCTCTACAGCCAGAGGTATTAGTCATCTGCAACCATCAGTCCATTTCTGCTGATACCGATAGTTTGCAAGACGTCCAATTGGCTTTGGTTAAAATGCAAAACTAATTAAAAACCTCGGTAACACCCATCCAGTCAGTTGTAAATCATAGTTTTAGAGCTGGAACTGAGGTCGAATTATTCTAATGTTTAAGCCCTAACATTAGTTTAGGCTTAAATCCCTCCAAAAAAAAAGAACAGATGTTAATATGTCACACACACAATTCTATCTGAGCAATGAGGAATACTGAGCCCCATGCATGAAACATGTGTATACTAAGATTTAATTATGTGTGCTAACTATTTAAGAGCTTCCTGTTCATTGTAGGTGGATATAAATATAAGACCAATACAAAGAAAAAGCTATTTACTTTATGAAAATGCAAAGAAATGTGTTAGTTTTTGTTTTTTTTAGTAACTTTAGTCATTTACACTTAATTATGATTGAATGATTGAATATGAATATTTCCATACAGTCTGAAATAATAATAATAATAATAATAATAATAATAAAGCACCCAAATGTGTTGCTTTTATTTAGGTTTGTCGGGGTGTTTTGTTCTTGTGCCTACATCGAATTTAAGATCAACTAAAAATCCTAAACACATACCAGATTTTACTCCTTCTTATTTATTTCTTATTTGGCAGGAAGAAATAAAATGCAAAAGTAAAACAATCATTGCTCACATCAAGTTCATAGTAATTTACAATGACATCACAGCATGATCTCTGCAGGCAAAACACGGCTTCTTCTTATATGTATTTGGCTCTGAGAAGACAATATTGTTTTGGATTAACGCCAATGGATGTGTTTGCAGAATAAATAAGAATGATCTTGTATTGAGGCGAGAAGAAAACGATAATAATGAATCAGACAATGTAGAAAAAAAAAACAAAAAAAAACGTGTAACCAGGGAACAACAGCTGAGTGGGAGAAGTTGCATGATGGGACGTGGTAACAGAGGAGTGAATTTCATGCATAACATATGAATGACTAAGTATGAGTACAGTGAATATGTAACAATGTTTTTTCCAATGCTCCAATTCACAATTACGGGAAGAAAATCAACAACACAGAACAGAAGCTATCTCAACAAGGCTCTGATCATGGGTTTTTTTTGTTTTTTTTATTATTGTTTTTTCAGTCCATATTCAGTGTCAGTGGATAGTGATACAATAGTGGTGCAACACATTTTATTTTGATGGATTCCTCGTCTCTTATGTGATGCGTTCCTAACACAATTACCAAATAATGAGCCTCCATCTTCCACTGCTACTTCTACGGCTCTTACGCTATTTATTGTCTCTATACTAGTTAAATATGATCTCTTGACTCGCCCTCTCCTCCCTACAATCATCTAATCAGCCTGTTATTAAACCTATTTACAGTCGCCTGACCATAAATCCAGCCCTGAGATACAGGTTGAGGAAAACTACTTAGTGCTTCCCCTTCTTTTCTTTTCTTTTTTTTTTTTCCTCCACTACCTATTATCCTCCCTCTTCTTTTTATCCTGCCTATTCACTTTCATTTCAGTTTCTTTTTGCCTTCTCTTCTCCTCTCTTTTCCACTTCACTCCACTCCACCGGCTTAAGAGAAGCCTGAAGAGACCGAGGAGATTAGGCTCTCTCCGTTTGAGAGACAGGTCTCATTACCTTTATCTTCTCCTGATGCAATAATGCCCTCAAAACTCACATTGATGCCAGCCGCTGCACAGGAGTACATGAGTTTATGGAGATAAGCTTAAGCCACATGCTCTGACTCCAACTATTGTAAAAAAAAAAAAAAAAAAAAGAGGAGCCGGTGAAGATTAATCAACATTTACCTGGTTTAATTGTTTGGTAATTGTGCATGAAACAAGAAGGATCCATTTGACTAATGTGTAAGGTTAAACAAAGCTGGATTTAAAGTCTTCCCGTTTCTGGGAATGTGCTGATTAGGTTCACAAATGTATTACAGTGTCAACAATGTTATTTGGGAAATGTTCTGGTTATAGGCACAGATAAAAAAAGGCAGTCATCAGAGTCTAATGATTCAGAGACTTGCCCTTGATTTGAGAACAGCTTAGAGGCTAACAAATGGAAGTGCAAATGATTTTATAACTCCAGGCTCATTTAATCATTTTAAATTTAGATCTCATGCCTCCCACTGGGGAAAATAAATCAGCTTCCCTCATAGTGAATTTGCATGTTTTAACCCTGGAGTTAGGAAGTGGAAATGGGGAGATGACACTCTGGGGGATTGTGTTCTCCTATCACTGTACACCAAAGCCCTCCTCACGGTTTCCATAGGGAAGGCCTGTGTTTCTTTACTCTGACCCCAGACAGAAAAGACTTTGACCTTAGCTAACAAGATCCATTAAACAGAGCTGGAGTCCAGAAGTAGCACTGCCGCAAACGTGCATGCATATTCAGCAGGGATTCCGTGTAATTATGCAAGATGGCAGCGCGACAAACCAATCTGTGTGTTTATAGAAAAGGTCATTGCCTTCAGAGGAACACTGGACCGTACTCCATAGCATTAGGCCTCTATGTTATGTCAAGTGTGAAGCGGACTGCTGGGGAGGACTGAGGCATCCTCTCTCCAACCCTGTCTGTGCGGCACTTAAACAAATCAAAGGATTTTTACTGAGGAATGAAACATCAACAGACAGTTCACAAAGAGCTCAAAGGAAGCGCTCCGGATCCATGTCTGTCCGGGTTTGTTTGCGCTCCGTGTAAAACACAGTGTAGGCTCTAGTTTCCGCTGCAACCTGCTTATTCCTGTTAGTGGCGTTGTTGCAGGAGCAGGTTTGGGATTTGAGGAGCCAACACAAAGTATTGTGGGATCGCCTTTCGCCTGAGGTTGAGAGAGGCTTTTCCAGTGATGGAGCTGTGTAATGGGGGTGGTTTGCACGCGTAGGGATAGAGAAAACCACCTCCCCAGAGTCAGCAATTTGACCCTCCGAGGCTTGGTACAGGCTGCGCTGTTGAGCTCAAGTAAACAGTGAAAATTCAGCATAAAAATAAAAAAGTGTTGTCAGAGTGTGTTAGAGAGAGAGAGCTGGCAACAGCTTTAGCACGGGGTGATATGAAGACTGAATCAGCTCTCTTACTGTCCACAGAGTGCACTTGATCACTGCAGCACTGTAAAAACCCAAGGACAAATCAGAGGGTGTGAACCAACTAAAGTGTTACGATGGCATTTGCATAAAAAGGTGGTTTTACTTTATTAAACAACAATGGAGGCAACCAGGCTGGAGTGCATCTGTAGTATGTGAGAGTGAGGGAATTATTCTGTGAACCATGAAAGTGCCCAAAACTCCTCACTAAAGAATGATCACTGGTTGTCCTTACAAATAATAACTACAATTTTGTACTCCTGATTTCAGTTTGTGATATAGAGACGACAGAGCGAAAACTGTGGAAATAAAGCGGATGCGGTTACTGTGATGTTTGCGGACGACCGTTCTGAAGCCTCAAGTGTCACCATCTCAGGCTTTAAAATAGATAAAATGATGGAACCAGGGAAGCGCAGGAGGTCATCATTGAAAAACTCACACACATATTATCATTATGTGAAGAGAATGTCAGTGTTAAACACCACCAAGTCGTTTCAGATACTAGATAAATGGTGCAGCATGGGTCATGGTCATGGTCAGAAAGGTTAAAACATCATATAGATGAATGAAAGCAAATTAAGAACCAATATCTTGTTTTTTACAGACTTTAACACTTGATCAAAATTGTCACTTGTTTTATTTTCTGGCTTGTTTTTGCCTCCTTCGAGAATTTGTTGCAGAGGAATTGTCTGATGGACCAGAGACAACGCAATTTTCTGTTAATGTATTTTAAAGCCAGAATGTGCAGAGGATTTGTAGCTTGTGAAAAATGTGACACTGACACAAAAAATCATCCTCAGCGAACTATTTTGTTCTTAAGTGTCTTCTGAAATCCTTGTTTTACAGATATGTGAAAATGTTAGACGGTGCCAGTATTTCTACTGAAGAATGTATGTATGTTTAGAAGATATTTTAGCTGTTTTGTTGCATAATCTTGGAGTATTTTTTGATAGTATGTCTCTGTGATTGTAATGTGTATATACTAGGGCTGCAAGATTCTGGCAAAAAATGTGAATTACAATTTTTTTTTGTTAGAATTGAGATCACAATTCTCTGGCATGATTTTTTTTTTTTTTTACAAAATGTTTATTCCAAGGAAAATGAGTTATTTCACCTCTTATTTGCATCTTTCATATCACTCAAGTAGTCTGGTCACTTATGCAGTGTTTCCTATGGAAGTGAATCCGTGTCATGTGACGTCAGCTGATGCAAAGAAACTTCCCGATGGTCACAATGGAATTTTTTTTAATATCAAATTTTTGGAGAGGGTTAGAGTTTTGATTGTTGGTTAAAAGTCAAGTTATTCTCAACTGGCAAAGAAAAGAAAAGCACAAGAAGAAAAGTCAGAAAGTGAAAAGACACTTGGATCTGGACGACGGAAAAGAAGAGATTAACACCAAAGAACGCGAAACTTTATTGGGCATGAGTTCAGGTGGGCGACTCTACCACCACCACTGGAGTTTTCATCCATTTCACTTTCTTTACTGCAGACGTTCCTCCGCTGTCATTCACTCTTTCCTCATTCAACTGCAGCCGACAGCAGCAGCGTCACGTGTTGTAAAGATGCTTTACCATTGGTTGAGGGAGGAGGCGACGGCGGTTCTGCATTTGTGGACAACCCATGAAATTAAATTCTTAAGAATCGTCCGTGTTTAGAAATGAGATTGCGTACATGTGTGAATGCAAATACAATTAATCATGCAGCCCTAGTGTATACATAATGACAATAAAAACTCTTATGTCTTACGGCATGTTTTACTGTGAGAATTTTTTGTGTTTCTGAAATTTAAAGAACTGAAAATCATTATTACCTTTATAATATTCACTGGACAAACCACCTCATCAGGTTGGTCACACAACCTAAAATGAGCTAAGTGAGAAAAACATGGTTTTCCAGTCAGACTGAGGAGAAATGACAAAAAGTTCAAGTCATTTTAAAACCCTGAAAGATTGAATTTGGGAGAATATAATTGTAACTGGAGGCATTGTAAATTTAATTAACAAAGAAAATGTAGTTTTTACTGCACTGGCAATAGGCTCATATTATATAACACTAATAATGCATTAAACATTTAAGCATTAGACATGAATTTAATCAGAACTTATTTGCATCTTCCACTTGTTCATGTATTCATTTATGTATTTATTATCATGATACTGGCAACAGAGAACAGTATTTCCCACACATATAAAGATCATTTTTTTCCAGTACAGATCAGCTGACAAACCATACAAATGCAATACTAAGAATCAATGCTGACTTAAAGTATTGTATCTACTATAATATGTTAACGTATCAGGCTTTTGAGTAAACATTTGCAGAACTAAATACCAGGACAATTATGTTATCAAAACATATTCACATCTACAATTGCAAGATGCCATGAAGCTCTGAAAGTACAACAATCAACCCCCACATGGCAGAAATAATTCACTAAAGGACCATATATAAGGATATAAGGATAATATAATAGTCATAATCTAATAGTAATGATAATTTGGGTTACAGCAATCAAATGACCTAATTAATCTAATTTTACAGCAGCACTTTATAAACCATTTCACAGGACTATGAGACAAACCACACATTAATTGTTTTTAAAGAAGCTAATTCATTTACCCTTAGAACAGTGTTTTTCAACCTTAGGGTCAGAATGTGGGGGTTGCCTGCTATTTCTAGTAATTGATAAAAAAAAAAAAAAAAAAAAAAAAAGTAAAAGATATATACATATATACATAACAGACATGACAAACTGTGAGTGTGAAACTGAAGCACTGTGGTTCTGTTTATCTGTCACATGTTCACTGTGGT
>JAPTYQ010000008.1:24899582-24914790 GCA_029814465.1 Ostorhinchus cyanosoma
CCACACCCCCAACCCTGTCTAGCATGTGCAAATGTGTGCGACTGTGCGTTTGCGTGTGCACGCCACATGCCTCTACATAGCATCGGTGTGATTTGTCGCCAACGGGGCACATAATAGTTTGTCCTGTTGCACGTAGCGGTGTGTATGAGCTGGGAATGGCAGATAAGATGGATGGGGGAAATTATGCTTAAAAAGTAGTGTATATAATGTATTAGACAGAGGAGATACAGAGTCGTACTTGGGTTGAAATATACATTACACTATAAACAGCAAAGGAAAGATCAAGATCAGTGGATTGAATTGTGTAGAAGCACAAAATAGTCACCCCGAGGACATTTTCTTTCAACTACCGTTTCCTCCTTGATAACGTGTGAACTAGAAAAGGAAAGCAGAGAGAGTCTGAACGGGAGCACAGCACACTGGTACAAACCAATATTAACGTTATTTCTTTCCCCTTCTTAATCAGAGTGCACTGGTGCCCTACAGCTGTTGTTTACTATTACAGCAGGATTAGAGCACTGATCGCATGGTTGTTCCCAGAATGCTCGGGCCCTTGATATCATTTCCTGCACAGGACCAAGCTACTGGGGACAAAAGCCTTCTCCTCTCCTGCTGTCTAGACCGAAAAACTAGACTCAAAAATCACATGACAAGGAGAGAAAGGGAGACTAATGTTGGTCATTACAGGTAGGGTTATTTCATGCGTCCACTTTCCAGGTTATAAAAATGTTTGCACAAAGGCTAAGGTATGGGAATAGATGAGTGTAAATATTATGGCCTCAGGAAGAAGCGCAGAGTAAACGTATAATGCGGTATATATTGTGAAAAACAGCTCCGGGGATGTTTTGTTATTGATTTATAAATATCAGGGTAAAGAATGCCACCTCCCAGCTAAGTCTCGGTCGCATCAATAATGCAGCTACAGTATCTGTGTCCGCACAACAAATGAACAACACACTGGCTTCTCCATTATTCATGAGGGATTCCACCTGTAGCACCTCAGCTGTATTCTATGGCTCCCATAGGATGGCTCTGAACACGCCATTAAGGCATGGTATTTGCAGTATCCTATGAGATTTTCATGTTTTACAAATGTAAAACCAACACCGTATGATTAACTATTACACTACATATAGACATGCAGTAAAATATTTACCATTAAGGCAAATAGAGAGTAATAGCTTTGCAAAAACTGAGCTGTGGTGTGTAAATGAAAACAAAGAACTGATGAAGAAAATCATTTCCAGCCATTTTCCGGTTGTTTGGTACAAATAAGAGCAGAGTCACCTTTAAAACTAGGGGGAGCTCCCAGCAGTCCTCTGTGTTGTTTTGTTTTCCCAGAACAGAGGAAAGAAGAGGAAGCATCTATCCCCGGCAGTAATTGGAATGGCAAAACAAAAATTAAATTGACGCCACTGACACAAACAGGGAGCTTTCTGAACACCAAAACCCCTTAGCTGAAAAATAATTGCCTTGTTTTCTTCCTCACTTTTAACCCCACACGGCTAACCGGATTTAGAGGCTGTAAATGTTCATATGGGGCTCAGCTGTTTTATGTGGAAGGTACAAACAGGAAGTATAGGATTATTTTCACCAACGTGTGAGAAACTTCAATCATTTCAAGTCGAATACTAAGCCTACAATCGTCGTTATATCCTGTAGAAAAAGCAAAAGCGCTACTACTTTCACTGAGTCACATTAAATGACCTGGTAAACAGCAGGTCACAGCCTTTCAGGAGGTGAAAGCTCGGTCACAGTTTACAACAGAGGAGTTCACATCCCCGAGCTACACATTACAATACGACTGCCGTCAGATGCCCCGAGAACCAACATGCACACTGTCAGTTGATATTTGTCAGCTGTAGTTGTGTCATTTACTTATTAGAATTAATCATTTGTAAAGAAAAATGTGACAAAAACTGGTTTCAGCTTGCACAACGCAGAGTTGATGCCAGTCTCTGTTATTTGGAATTTTCTTCACATACAACATTCCCAAATATGACCCTGGTAGAGATCTATAACAGTCACTAATGTCAACATGCAAAAACTGTACTCCGAGTCCATTAAAGGTCTGCGTTTTCAATCTCATATCTTTAGATTTTCCACTATTGGTCAGACCATTAAAGGAAAAAAAATATGGAATAATTCTGAATTTTGAGAAACCAAACTGTCAAATTACTGACAAAATATTCAGCGTTAAAAAATGGAGCCCATCACCAGCTCCTAGCCATGTAAGCAGGGGTTAATATGACACGATGAGATAAAGTCAAAATCAGTTATAACCTTCCAAAACCTTCCTGTAGGTAGCTCTGTGTGGAAGCAGGTCCTTCCACGGTAAACCCATCTGCATGGATGTGCACTGGGACATGGAGGTGGTGCAGAGAAGCAAACAACCACCACCTGTGTGGCACGCACAACCTAAATGTCAGACTCCTAATGCTTTTAATGTGTGTGTGTGTGTGAGTGTGTGGGAGTATGTCTGTGTGTGTGTATGTGTGTTGTTTGTGTGAATAGAAATGGCAGGGCCAAGGCTGGCCCTGAGACAGCACTAAATCACATTATGCATTGCAATCTCTATATATCACAGCCACTGCCATTGTGCCCACTGGCCTCCCACTGCTGTTTCTAATACCATCTCCTTATTTCATTCCTTAAAAAATAAAAAAAGACATATAGTGACAGAAGTGATGCATTCATAATATTTTGTAGAGTTATAATTTTTGTGCTTTCTAAAATATTTGAGGTGTATGTGTGTATGTCTAGAGTAACTGCAGTGTAACAAACAACCTGTCTTTCCTTGTGTTATTGGACCGGAGTGTGGAAATGAACGTAATGACTAGACTCTGGAAGGATAAACAAGACTAAGACCGATCCTCTTTATCTATTTATAACAAGGAGATGTATTTCCTGACTTGTGTGTCTTTGTTCTTATCGCCTAGCATGCATTTTTAAATCGCATAAACCATGTATTTCTCACACCCACATGCACCCCTCGCCAAGAATGGGCAGCTTTGATCGACGTGGAGCGTGGCAGTGATGGTCAGAGGCTGCGTGTCGGAGTAATTACAGAGCAGCTACGTTAGCAGGCCAGGGCTAGTCCCACAGGAAGAGGAAACAGCAGCAGAGCTTGCATAGGTAAGGTTTCACCTCAAAAAACACCTGGCCTCTGTTCTGTCTATTGGGCTGTTATGTGAGAACACACCAACGGCTAATTTCTCCTTCGACCCTTAACAACTCTGACCCTGACCCCTTTTTTCGAGCAGGTGAAAGGCTCCATCTCTGGTCGCACACAACATACAATTTTCCATTTATGACTCTCTTAACAGGAAAGGTTTAAGGCCCTTTTCAAACAGTTATATAATTCCTCACTGCCATCTATCTTTGTCATTTTCTCGTCACGCTCTCTACTTCTGTCTCTTTTCAGTAGCGTGATGGTTCCACATGTTGTCTATGATATCACTGATGGCCTATAGCTCTGTGTTTTTATCCCAGTGGGTACAAGGTCAAATGAACTGCAAGGACCAGCAGAGACCAGCTCTGCCAAGCCACCAAATTCAAAGACCATAGCTCCTCTGGGGGCAACACAAGAGAGACCTACAGGACAATGACAGATGATGATGAGCTGGGACAGAAGACAAGAAAGAAAAGAGAAAGAGAGACGGGCGGTAAAGTAAAAGAAGGAAAAGGGTATGTACGAGTTTAAGCAGTGACAGTTTTATCGACTGGAAATATAGAAAATATAGCTCGATCTAAATGACACGCTTACGTTCCTTGCGATCAATTTGCAATTATTGTATCGTAGGAAAAAAAAATGGTGACACCGAAGCACAACCTTTAGAAGACAAAACTTATTTGACTTCCTGGTGAATGCTTGAAGCCGGAATGCACTGCAGTGTTTTTTATAATAAATAATAAAGGCATTTTAATGCTTAATGAGAGTGCGTTGGAGTTTTCTTCCTGTTTATCTACGTTATGCATCCCCTTTCCAACGAGCACCTCAAACAAACTCTTTTTTGGGTCCTAGAAACATTCCTTCCCCTGATTTTTTGATCCATGTTTTTTTTTTTTTTTTTTTATTCTGTTTTGTTTTGTTTTTTTAACGGTTGTCATGTAACTTCCTTGTTTCCTTGCTTTTTCTCCTCTGACCCATTTCTAAACCTTAGTCAAGTTGTTTTGTGTCTAAATTAAGTGGTAAGGATCTCACCTCTAAATTAAAGCTAGTGGAAGGTAGGATCATCAAGTTTTAAGACCATAGACGACCTTTGGGTGTTGGAACCAAAAAGGCCCAAACATAGACTTATATTGAACTTCTGTCCAGCTGGTAATTATTTTTCTCCCTCTGGTGTCATTCATTTTATTTAGATCTTTATTCATTCTGGTGGATCTTCATTAAATTAAGATTTTAGTGTTAGGCTTTGACTTCTGCTGCACTGAGCTTTGATTCACAGTTGATTTTCTACTCCATTGAAATGAATTTTTACCCAACAGACAGGTTCGACTATAGTTGTGGTTAATAAGTAACACCAACAAGGCTGTGGAAGTATTAAAGGTATACATATTAGCATGTGGTTGTGATTAGAACATGACTTATGCAGTTATTTAAACATGAGTGTACGCTCTGTAAATGTACAGGTTAGTTAAATCAATGCCAAATGAGCATTTTAAGTGTTAAACTAATATACAGTACTGTGCAAAAATAGGCCAACAATAGGTTTGTTAGTTTTGTGAAGTTCTAATGACCACATATGCATTTCTCAGTGTCTGTATTAAAATAGAATCTGGATATCTGGAAAGTATATACAACAGTTATGGGGAAAAAAACAGAATCTATAACTCATACTGGTAGTTTTTAATGTGACCTCCCTTTGTACTTAACATGTCTTTAACCCTTTTGTTCAAACAGTATAACATTTAATGCATTAATTTTTGATGTTTCATACCAGGTTCCATTCAACACATGTCAGATATTTCATGCCAAGGGGTCACTTTAACCTTTAGAACCCATTTAGTTATTTTTTTTTGTGTGTGTCTTATAAAGCAGTGCATATATTTCCTGTATTTTTTTTTTTTTTTTTGTAGCTGAAGAAAAGAAAATGAGAAATAAATATGTATGCTGATTTCAACCCTGAAAAAACAACAAATCTAGAGGTGACCTAAGGCTTTTGTACAGTACTGTATACTTAAGACTATGATTATATTAAAAAAAATACACTTAATGGATCCTGACTTGTTCTATGTGGGATGTAGCAATATTATACTAGTAGTAATTGCAGATCTGAAGTACAGACTATCCTTTTTTTTTTTTTTTTACTTTGGCATTTCAATTTTGTTCCTCTTTTCGTCTGTCCTTTTAAATTGGTAGAATAAAAAGGTAAATATCAGATTTTACACAGAGCCTTGCATCATGGACAGGTTGTTTCGCCTGTATACGGAATATTTAAAAATTCTAAATGACATTTTCAGAGCTAACATAAAGCACTGCTGAATTCTACTACTTTGTCTGGACAGATGCATTGCTACAAGAAATGTCGATCCATTTCTGGGCCTAAAATCCTTCAGTTGCAACTCCCTAATAGCACCAGCCTAAGGAAATTAATAAACAAAAACAAGGGATAAGAAGTCAACCACTGGGACTGGGAGTAAGAAAGGGAAAGACTGATAAAAGAGGTTCTAGTTTGTTGAAAACACGCCAGTGCATTTCTGTTACTCATCTCCACTAGAGACGACGTGGGGTAGGCAGCTGCTGTATTCTCCTCTTTCAATCCAAGCCCGAGATCAGAGCAAAAAGCAGCAAAAACTGACCAGAGCTGCACACAGCCTCCATCAACACTGAGTCCAAAGCATCAAAGAGAGCAAAAAGAAATGCAGAGTGACAGTTTTTCATAGCCCCATCAGACTATTAATCACTGAAATAGAGAAATGAATGCACGCTACTCATTATTACTGGAAATGCTAAGGGTGAACTATAATTAGGAGGCATAATGAACTGGAGATAATGAATCATATACAAGAACACAGTTTGTAGAAAGAAAGAAGAACACAGTCTGTCAGAAATAGCTTCCAGTTGGAATCAACTTCCTCACATGCGTAAAGCATTTCCAAATTTACCATGCCGTACAGATGGAGAGCTGAATTAACATTTCATACTATAGAGATATTCTGAAACTGACAGCAACAATTTCCTCCTGACATTAAGTGGTCTATTCACTATTGTCAGGGTGTAAATATAACTGCACTCAAAGTGTTTTGCTAAGTATTTATGGATGTGAAAGTCTCCATTAACAGGTCTGTGAGGGCCTGTTTCTTCTTAAGTTGCCCATTTGTCCATTCCCTATAGGTTGTCAAAACCATTACTGGCTTCCACGCAGATGTGGCAACATATTACCGCCTGCTCCTGAGGCTTTCAACATTCCCACCTGCAATTTTGACTGTCCTGCAGGAACATTAAAGCATCTTACGCCCAAACAGACACTTCACTTTACATGACGAAACCCTGTTAACAGATAAGATATTGTGCAGAACTTCTCATGTTAAATCTATTAGAGTATGGAAGAGTGCACCTACATGAAGTTTAAATAGGATGTGTGTTTGTTGCATGTGTTGTGCTGGGAGCCCATGAACTGGTCTGTGTTGTCTACATCCATGATATCAGGCCAATGTACTCATTTATCTAGAAAAGTTCTTCACCAGCTCTTTTCTGCTCCTCTACTGGTGCAACATTGAGCAACGTAATATACTGTTTAAAAGAGGAAACTTCTAATGTTAACAGATTCCAGGGATGTAACGGACCGAACAAATACGTGTAGCCTATGTGAAGAAGGCAAAGACTCGCCTTAAGTTTCCACACGAACCTTGAAGCAGAACATGCACAGTATGAGCTGAGTGGCCACCAGCGGAACCCATGTGCAATATTTGATATTCTAGATCAGGGGTCTCCAACTCCGGTCCTCGAGGTCCGCTGTCCTGCATGTTTTAGATGTTTCCCCCTTCCATCACACCTGATTCAACCACATGACTCGTCATCAAGTATCCTCCTTTACATTTTTTTTTTTAATGACAGTGGTCTCCTTCACTGTACCAAAAAAATATCGAACCGAAGACCCCCGTACCGATCCACATTTTTCTGTACCATTACACCACCACTCCTTGCACAAAACATACACACATTACAGACGCACTGATAAATAAACACAAATATCACACAAGCACATGGAAATAAACCATAGTGACCCCATTAAGAAATATATACATTATGCTATATGGAAGTCCTTCCCATGCTATCCTTTAGCATGACAGCACATTTTGATTTCTGCAAGCCAAACGTACCATTTGCATAAGATTCTTTACGATCCAATTAGCAGATATCCATGACATTTCCTGAATGCAATTATGTTACATAAAGAATAAACTTGAACCCCTCTTAAGTTTCCTCTAGTGACACCCTCGGGCCAAAATCTCAACTTTGCACACAATCTCATGTAATATGCATAATCTAATAAGCAGATTTCCATGAAATTTGCTGAGCACTTACTCCCAAGTGGATAAACCTTTCCTCCAGGTCCTCCCTTGTGACATTCTTTTGGTGAGTTTATAAGAATAGAACAGCAGCACAGTCTTTTTAGGACAAAACCAGTTTCAGTTGGTTTTGGAGGTTGTGCAGGACAGGAGCAGTTCGTCTACTGCCTTGTAATATATCATGATATATCTTTAACTGTGTGTACAGTGGCTCAGTACAGTTATACTGTGTGTTTTTGCACAAAAAAAACATGCTCTGTTTTTTGAAGAGAAATAAAACATCCCTTTGATCTTCCACTGGTTTTTCACTTCTTATCACACACCCAGCAACACCCGCAAAATAAAAGGATTTCACCTAATTCAGACACTTCTACCATGCAGCTCCACTACAGCAGTGCTATTTTAGAAACCAATTCACATTCCTACTTTGTTTCAATGCAGCCAATTAAACCCTGCTTTTTGAGAAGTGATAACTACACCTCATTGAAAATTCTCCCAGGATCAGTTAATAAGCTCTGCAGGCTGCTCAGTCAAAAGAGAGTGATCCATATATCCAAATATTCATCAAGCTTTTACTGGAGCAAGAAGAATGTCGATGTAACGACACGCAAAGGGGTTTATTCCATTAACTTCTTCAATTTTAATGAACTGTATCGAACCTTATCAGTTGTATAAAACGACTTTCATTTTTAGAAGTGAAAAGTATGGTGCAAGAATGTGATGTAAACGGTCACCTCTTTTTGGTAACAGCAAAGTAGTTGTAAACACACTGCTGACATACTGTCACCTTGTAACGCTGAAAGTTGTCAACCAGCTGCTTATCAATGTACTCAGCAAAAACAGAGCAACCAAACATTAATTTGAAGTCGTGTTTTTTGGACACCCAGCAAAATCTAACCACAATACTCAGTATTTTTCACCTCCTGAGGGATATATCTGTTTCTCGGCTGCAAAATGTTCCACTATATTTGCCAGTGAGCTCTATCTAAAATGCTTTACAGAGCTCTAGGGAATGGCTTGATGCAATCCTTATCTACAGATTACAAAGTACAGCTGAAAGGCATCAACATGGGATGTCATACGACCACTGTAAATCTAACAGCAGGATTGTAAACTCACATACAGCACATGCAGCAGAGTCTCGCTCAGTTTTCCACCCTGAGCTCTCCATGGTCCTGAAAATCATGACTTGTGCAGAAACGTCGAAGCCTGTGACCATCACACCTACCATATCTTGCCAAAACACACAAAGGCAGCGCAACTGTTGTGTGCCTCTGTGACCAATGGATTCCACTTCACACATGAGTGCCACAGACAGCATTACATTGTCTGAATATTAGCACTAATCCCTGCTGCTTCCCTGGTCAGTGCATAATTGATCCACACATTTTAAGGCAGACCACAAACTCGAAGCATTTAAAGTGTGAGCCCTGACTGACAACGGCAACGAAAACAGCAACACAGCCTCTTGTAATGACAATGAATTTGGAGTTACTGTCTCTTCTTACAGACTGTACATCTGACTGACACTCAGAGTGATTTGTATACCCACATGTGTGTCTACAGTTTCCCTCCAGCGGTTTAGCTGAGCAATATTTCTCAGAGTCAACAATGCAGTTATCTCTCGAGTCTCTAATGTTTCAAATAATTACGACGGTGTCTCGTTTCTGTAACCTGACCTGCAGTAAACTTATAATACGCTACTGCATTATTTCCACTGAATACAGTCAATTTGGTCCTGCATTTGAAAATATACTGTACATACACTCCTACATACAATAGTCCTGCATAGTTATGTGAAGCTAAAGGTAGGAGTAGACCGGCAGATAATGCAAGCCCATTTCACAAAAGAATAAGAAATGACATCTGACATTTGAGCCATTATGAGGAGCTCCATAACAGAAGCCGATCACAGTTCAGGCCATTATTTCCAACATAATGGACAGACTTATTATCAATATTTCAGTAAATGCATGCAGCTCAAACGTGGGTAAAAGCACACGGTCCGAAATGGCCACCAGGATAATTATTCCATACAAAGCCTTTTGCCCATCTCTGGAGACTGTGTATGCTCATGTTATTTTAATGTGTTGAGAATCCAATCTGTCTATGAATTCCATGAACATGACACTAAAAGAATATTGTAAAAGGATAATATGACTGATATGTGCAACTTAAAGGAGCTAAAAGATAAGCAAAGAATAATATTGCAATTATTTGGATCCATTTAGCATGAAAGTAAATTTTTACAAAAAATAATAATTAATAAAAAAAAAGAAAATTATGTTTGCTGGGGTCTTACATTTGTAGATGGGTGTCTCTGGTTTGTACGTGTCCTTTTTATAATTCTAAGTATCAGTCGGAATCTTCTTTACATTGATTAAAATATAATCTCTTCAGTTTCCATGAGTAAAGCTGGTGGACCTAAAGACCCAGAGAACTACTGATGAGTTCAAACATTGTGTAAACTCACTATTACAGTGTGTCATAGCACAGTGTGGTGACTGTGCCTTATTATACATCTTTAATGAGTGGTTTCAGTGATGAACCCATGCACTCTATGCATCATCTAAACATGATGTCTACACATGCTGTCATTATGGCCTCAACACTAAGCGCATCATCTTACAAAGCTCATGTCACTCTGAACTTGGTCTGCCTCAGTTGGTTCACGTCTAGATACATTTCACAGCTTGCAGAGCAACGTCGGGCAGACTGAACCTGAGTAAGACAGGACCTTCTGGGATTTCACTTTTGCAACCATCAAACAAGGCTGTAATTGACAGCTGGGCGATTCATTCTGCGCAGCCACTCTGGAAAATGTCAGAAGAAGTCAAGAGGTAAAATCATTGTGTTGCGAGCCTGCACACTTTGGCTGAGCAGGGGTCAGTTCATAGGCTGCCCTTTACTGTCAGACTGACTTGTATTTCACCATAAAGAACATTCTGTTTTATTAGTGTAGAACTCGCTGGTCTTTTAGACACTGACTGGGAAGCTGCCAAATGGAGTGCAATCTTTGCATTGTAGCAACAACAGCTATGCTGGCAAATTGCTGTCGCACAGTGAGAAACCTGAGCCTGCTGTTAGCCTGCTCCGAGAATGACAATTAGCATATTAGCCTAGCCCCCTTCGAGGTTAATTGAGACAGGTTGCTGAGGGCAGTGGCCGTGGTGGCGGTAATGTGTAATTCTCACACTTCCATAACCTTCTCTAAGAATGGTGGTTGTGCTCATACAGTGTGTTCACCCACAGGGTCACCCTCACAGAGCCATGTATGTTGCTAACAGAGAGAGATGAGCTCTAAATAGGCAGCAAAAACACTGCCTGCTGAGATCTCTGAAGGTCACTGCTGTGTCCTCTACACGCTCTCTCCCCGTCTCCATCGCTCTCGCTCTGTGCTTCACTGCACACAGCTCAAAGGACCTATTATGATGTTAACTGCTTTTTGATTTCGACATATCAGTGCTCCATTGGCTCCCCGAGTTGCTGAGGATGGTCGGGAGGCTGAGGGGAGTTGGGCAAAGATGAGGGAGGGACGAGGCGATAGGCTGCCTGATAAGTCGACAGCAGAAAAGACATTGCAAGGTTGTGCATATGTTGGAAAACTGACAAGAAATACACACACGCTACAGTAAAGACCAGTACAACTAGACAATACTGTTTTTTTAGACCCCAATTACACATTGTCTCACATAGAAAAACACATTTCATACTAAAGTAACTATATATAATGGCAAAGCACACTTTATGTACATTCAATAAATTACAGAAAGGCATATTTATATTTTTAAACTAGACACTCAAAGGTACCAACTCATAGTTTATGTTCTTGTAACCTTTATTTAATGATAAAGAATAAAATATAGACAGATTTATGCAACTATAAACCCCGACAAAGAATGTGAATAGAGTCAAACATGTTCAAGATTATACTCAGTAGGAAAATAAGTCTTGTGGTATAAAAACAATATAGGAAAATTAGTATAAAAAGTGTCACCAAAATAAACAATATAAATAAAATATGATGTACATTGTTATATTACACACCCCTGAACTAAAATGCAGATTAAAGAAACATCAGTGACGAAAATAAAACCTTTCAGCACCGCTTTACTTCTGTGTGTTAAATAAAGGTGATGAATACATTTTACTCTGCGTCTTAAACTTCTAATATGACCCTAAACCCAAACCATACAGAGACAAATCCATATGTCGGCATCTACACCGTTTCAAGTTCCATTAACCACACCTTCTCTGTGGTCGTTGAATCCGCAGCCGCTTTCCCTTTCATAGGAGAAGCATTTAACTTGAGCGTCGTATGGTCAGACTATAGGCAGAGCACGCCGCCGCCAACCCACACTCCCTCACACACACGTCCTCTGATGTTAAGCTGTTTAAGGACAACAACAGCTGAGGAAGAAAGCTGGTAGACTAGAAACTATAAGCCATGATCCCGCTGGCTACTAGCTAGCTATCTCCCTCCTGCAGGCCTCCCATGCCAGCTTAGCCACGCCGCTCTCAACCAGCGGATCTGTATGCAAATGGTTTTCCCCTGCCAGTTCGACTAGGCAAGGATCAGGTGGCTTAGACATTATCGCACATTTCCACTGATGGGAATGCCAGTCTGGAGCACCCCCCCCCACCACCACCACCACCCCTTTCGAGCCAGGTATACTCTACTCGTCCAACCTTTGACCTCTGAATATTTCCTGGGGCGTGGAGGTCCTTTTAATAGTCCAGTGACTGGCCAAAGAAGACATAACCACATGACAGCAAGGGAGCACAGTTTGGGGACGGGGGGCTGGAACTCTATGTCTGCCTCATGATATACATAGTCTGGCCTGATATATGGCCTCTCCTTGTCTGTGGATTAACATACACCGGCATGGCGCACTACAGTTGTCCCTAGATGGCCATCAAATCATGCCCAGAGAATTAGGGATTAGAGCCTAGAAAAGGGGGGATATCCACTGAAGAATAACTCATGAGTCATACATTCCACATTAGACGAGTGTGAAAAAGGAAAGTTAATCACAGATGCTCACATTATATCTAATCTATGTAACAACTGCTGAAAACATTAACAATAGAAAGATTAAAGTAAAAGGCAAATTAACGCTGGAGCTTCAGGCCGAAAATTCCTCAAATGTAAAAACAAAATTAATGTTTACATTGAGACAATAATCCAGCCTACATGTTGTCGGAAGGTGATAGCATATGCGTGACTATAACGTGCCAAAAATCCTCGACGAAGAAGAAAAACGAGGAAACTAATTTGCTTCAAGCAGAAGTAGAAATCTTCGACTATGTCAGAACTTATTCAGAAATGGTGTTTCCATCTACCGGGTGCATTAATCTCACCTCAGGCAAAATATAACAACTTTTCTTCCAAAACTGATTCTACAAATGTTACATTTCTACAACAATATGTTGATGGAAATGACTATCGCTATTGTCTTGAGGCAAAGTGCACTTCATATTTTTTTCCTCTGTGACGATTCATAAACACTCACTATTTGCTGTGGGACATTTATGATCAATCCCACTCCTGGCAATTGTCAGCAGCACATGACAAGACACATGCAGCTCAACCACTGGCCACAAGAACACAGTGGTCTACCCACACACATTCCTAAGATGACATCAAAAAACTGAAAAAAAAAAAAAAAACGGAGTTACATAGAGCACAGTTTAGCAGGTACTCCAAAAACCTCCTACAATGCAATATACTCATCTTGAATTTTGAGGTTTTCTTAATTCATTAGATTTTGGGAGGAGATTTCCATGAGCCGGTGTGTGATGTAGCGGGCCAGATTGGGCTACATTATGCCGAGGTTAGTGAGCGCGACAGCTGATGGCAGGGTGTGTGCTCTATGCTGCTCTGGCGAAATGCAGCTGGTCTGTTGCCAAGCACAGGGGAATACACAGGCTCATAACAGTTCCTCTCTGCAGGCACCTCCGCAATCCACTCCACTTAAAGGTAAGCGTACTGACAAGCATCCCAGCATGCATACGGCACGTCCGCAAATGTACACAAAAGTAGATACACACAAACAGGCAAACACTGTGGGGGTTTTTCAGATTCAGGTGATTAATAGCTCTGCAGTGAAAGCCAAGTGATAAAGCATAAAAATCAATAACAATCTCCACTTATGGAAATGCACTGAAATGATTTCAAATTCAGCAGTTCTCATCAGATGGGCTATATTAAAATGCAATTATTATTGTGCTTTTTTTTTTTTTAAATAAGACAAAAACAATCTTTTCATTCTTTCCACTTTCCATGTGTATTTAGTATCATCTTGTGAGGAAGATGCATTTCGTGACTGACTAAATATCCCAAAAGTTCCACAACAAAAGGCTGCGAAAAACTCAAAAAGCCAGTGTTTACTTTATATGTTCTGGCTTTTAAGTTAAGGGAATAATAGCGGATAACATCACAAACTCCATGGAGGCACCCCGCTCTTTCTGTAGATAAAAACTGTACCAAAAAAAAAAAAAAACAATTCAACAACAGAAACATAATTCTGAATATCATGTTCTATTTCTGAAGTTAGATGCTCCAAACTCCTCCAGAATCCTACACATCTACATACACCTGTGATCACAAACTCACAACATTCAGACAAAAACGAAGCCTCCGAGCTCCTGAAATGTCCAAGCTGCTTCTAACTTCTGTGTTATTCCCATCACAGCCATCAGAAAGGACAGCCAACACACCGCACATCCAACTCTCATTAAAACAGATCAAATTTTAATGATCCTATGATTACCACAGGGGCATTGGGATGTTCTGGCAGCAAACAAGAACATAGAAGAAGTTGTTTTAGGTGTTTCATAATGTTTCTTCAACGGCAACAAATGTATTTCACAAAAGCATCGGAAAGAAATCGCTGATGGATAATATTAAAGTCTAAATCTAAACTGTGATTTAATACAAATAGTGACATTGCAATTCATAAAATATGCAAGGGGTGTGCAGATGCGAGGAAAAATGCAAGTAATGTGTCTTAATATACACAGTGGTGTAATAAAAATCTGTCATCCTCTCACATATACTGAAAGTGCATTATATACAGTATTATTTAAATGTGCATAAAAGCTGAAGAAAGGGGTGTTTGAGTGTGATGTACTGTTCCACAACTGAGAGAAACAGCTGATTTTTCAAATATAGAAATTCTCTACTAAGTATTCATCTGAAATGATGAAATAACCGGTGCAGATTGGACCGGGTCGCAGTGTGGATGGTACAGGCAGTGCAGGTGCATCAGCCTTCGTCAACATCCATTTGGACAAACACCACTGTACCACCTGATGGCTGCTGGCACTAAAGCCCACATAAAACACTAAATGTTGCACCTTAGGGGTATGAGGAGGCTGAAGGTGTTCAGTACAGTAACTGCATCAGCTGCTGTACTCGGATGAGGTGGGAGGATTTTTTTTTCCCCTCTGCTACTGCTGACTCTGAGCCAAGGACATAAACAGGGTTTGTGTTTATCATGAAACACACATATGCAGTGTTAGGTTTGGAACACATGACAGCTTCTTAGTACCTCAGTACTGTCAGATCCCACCAAATAAGTGTTTATAGTCAGTCGTCCTCTGCACTGGAGTGTACTGGACTGGACTGGACTGGACTGGACTGGACTGGACTGGACTGCTGGATGTCAGTGGCTTCTAAACTGCAGGCTGT
>JAPTYQ010000008.1:24939553-24964813 GCA_029814465.1 Ostorhinchus cyanosoma
TCTGAAGTGATTTATCACAATATTATCTTCGGTATTCTGCATTTTTTTGTGTGAAAGTGTCATACTTTCCTATATTTTATTCACTGATCATGTAGATGTTCATTAAAGTTCAAGGTTATTATATCAAAACAGAAAACTAAAAAAAAAATTTCTTTTTTATAGCAAAATATATCATTAACTGAAAATAAACCACGTCTCCATCAACTGTCATTGATCCAACTCCACGGGTTTTACTGGGGAATCAATGCTGTAGAAGATGACGGTGTTTTCATGGAAACTACGGAGCCTCTGAACGTCCAAATGGATCATAACTGATGATCATGAATGGATGACAAACTGCATTTTACACCAATTATTTACATGTATTGATAGGATTAGTGGATCAACAGGTATTAAACATTTTAGATTAGTTGATGGTTTTGGTCGACGTTGGATGTTTGCATCTTTATGGGTTAAACCAAATACTGTGCTATTGCTTTGATTACAAATGATATTGTATCTGCTGATGTCACATATTGTTCAACCCTTGCTGGCAATTTAACAAAAGCATTTGGTACGATCGATCATCCTGTGCGATATTTGTTTTGACTTTGGCAATGGTATAATTATATAATAATCATTTCTCGAAGGGGGTTCCGCAAGGTTCAATACTGGGTCCTGTTTCCTTCCTAATATATATTTACACTATGAAGCCCCCAATTCTGTAGTTATTTGTTAAAACAGCACAGTAAGACAAACAAAAAAGCTGAAACTGAGCTAAATATCCCTCTATGCTAAGGAGGAGGCAGTTAATTGAGGCCATCCTCTGGTCTGTCGTGGATAATGGTGATGTTATCTGTAGACCGCCCTCTACTCTTAAATCCCTGGATTCAGTTTATTATTCTGCCCCAAGGTTCATCACTGCTGACAGCTACTATCCTCATCATTGCATCCTGTATGAAAGGGGTGGGTGGGCAGCTCAACTGAAGGATGTGACAGGCTGCTGTTAATGGTAACATAGCACTTTCTTATTAGACTTTTTTGACACCATCACGTTGCAGCCTAATGCTTAAAGTCAGTTATGCAAACAACAGATAAGGGGAACCTGCTTTTACAAAATACTTGTACATTTGGTTTAATTAATACTATCACTACAAACATCTCATGTCATGAGCTGAACAAATTTTTACAAACGTTCTTTTGTTTTCTTATTAATCATTTTCATTTTTCAAGTGTGGTCTCCATTTGCAAGACTGTGATTGAATCTCACTTGAGAATTTATTGGAGAAAATTCAGAGCTTGTTGCATAATCGTTTGAGGTCTCCAATAATAATAATAACAATACAAAAAATAAATAAAAAAATACTGCACAAAACTGGAGATGGCATTTAAACAACTGAGCAATTCTGTCTGTAGGGGGCACTAAAAGTAATTTAATGGTTTAACCACAGAGGATGAAGAGCAATAGAGCAGAGTAAACTCATACATCCATGAATAAATAACCATCTGTTCATCTTCTTCCATCTGCAGTATCCCCATCCCTTCTCTGCAGACATAACACACACCAAACTGGATTCTGCTGCTATATTTCTGCTTAAACTCAACACGGGACATCGGGCATTTAATTTAAAACTATTGTTTGTGTCGTTTTTTGGAACTGGAAAGAGTGCATTTGTTGTTTGTTAATCTTCAAATCGATCAAAGATGTTTTCTCACGACTATCAAAATTCTCCTGATTGCATTGTGACACTGGAACACTGAACTCGCTAATGATTAAAAAAAAAAAAAAAAAGCAAATATCCTTTAGTCGTCTGATACATCGGACATCGGTCTTAATTTCATAACATGCAACATTTTCTTCTAAAGGAATCAAATAGTTACAACACTGTCATTTTAAAACATGTTAAGTGGCATCGTGCCCAGTGTGGCTGGCTTCATCCACCCACAGCTCCCCACTGGCTCACTGAACCAGTACTAATGTAGAGGTCACTTTCTGCTGTACGTGCTCTTTTTTAAGCTGAAGAAATACCCTCATAAGTTAGCAGTGGTCACATCGATTCTAAGTCTAACCCAATCATTGATTCCTCATGTAGCAGATCCATCTACTCTGTAAGACTAGATGCTCAGTCTCAGCCCAAAAGATTTTGTTCAGCCTAAAGTAAATATATTGATCTTTTGCTGAGATATGACTAGGTCTGAATAATAATGAATGTGTGTCTTAGAAAACACAGTAAGAATTTACTTTACTGTAGATTCTGTGTGCATTGTCATATGTTACGTTCAGACAGCAGGTTTTGATGCACAGTTCAGATTTTTTGGGTGAAATCCAATTTTTTTGTGTCTTCTTTCAGATTACACATGAAATGAGACTATCAGTTTTCAGTATGAACTGAATGCGACCATGAAGTGACCCGCATGTGCAAAAGAGTTCCTGACGCAATACGTGACCACGCAGGCACGCTCTGTGTTTATGGAAGTAAATATGGAGGCATCTCGTCTCAGTGGGTTGTTTTTCCCATCGCTCTTCTTGGAATGCAGAATTGTGACGTTTTTTTTTTTTCACATTTCAATGATGTAAAGGTGGGATAAATGCGACCTGGCCGTTCAGACATAAGTCGCATCGGAACATATCAGATACTTATCAGATTTAGGACTGCAAATGAAAGTGGCCTGGGTCGGATTGGGAAAAAAAATAAATAAAAAAATCAGATTTCTAGTGTTCAAAGTGTCCATAACAGATCGGATACAGGTCACACATGGGTTAAAAAAAAATACAAAAATTTGGATTTGAGCCACATTTGCCTGCAGGCTGAACGTAGCCTTAGATAAAGCTGTATCAGTCCAAACCTCCAGAATGAGGTCCCCAGGAAGCAGCCCATCAGGACCTCTGGCAGGACTGTCCTCATCCAGACTTTCTATGTAGACGCCCCGCAGGTTTCCTCCACAGAGCGTGACTCCCACTTCCACGCCAGGCCTACGCACAGTCACAAGGCGTGGCTCCCCCACCTTCCTGCTACTTTCAGATGGCATTCTAAGGAACCAAACACACAAAAATGAACGTGACAGATACTTAAGGCATCTTTCAATTCAATGCTGCTTCTTTTTATCGGTTATTACAGCAGTGTGGGTTTTTTTTAATCTATTTTACTAAACATTTATGTGCAAATTTACCTGATGAAATTGTTTGGGCTGGTGGTGGGTGTGGTCTGTTTGGAGGAGGGAGTCAGGGTGCCTTCATCCTGTTCACTGAGTGTGTCGATGGTGGAGTGATTGTCTGGGGTTGCAGGCCCACTCCCCTGTGGAGTCGACTGAGTACTGACAGGCTCCAGACGGGAGCTGCACCAATTTCAGAAAAAAAAAAAAAAAATACATGAAACATTTAGCTGCGTCACCAAAATTCTATTACAGAAGGCAATAAGCTAAAAAGTGCTTTACGTTAGATGATTTATTTCTTTAATACACTATATGCCAGTCAGTCTCTTTTATTATATTATTATCATTATATACTAGCACTGCAATAAAGCAATTAAAAATGGGTTTTTTGGCCGAAGAATCAGTAAGCACCGTAAGAGACTGGAACAACTACACAGGTAATTACATCCTTGCACCTGGGTAAGCATTTGCTGTCTCAGAACTCCCTTCATATTCATTCAGCTGTGTAAAGTGAAAAATTCATCATCTGGCTTTACAGCTCGAAAAACAAACAAACCTACAAATGTGATCCGAGAACACCTGGCCGTATAACACGACATAAACTGAAACACTTAAAGGAGCTGATTCAGAACTCAGCCAAGCAGCACGCCTGCAGCTCAAACCCTCCCCCACTCTCCACACCTACAGACATTTTGACAAGACACACTGCGTTACCTGGAGCGGGAGTGGTTGCCCAGCTGGTACATGTGTGGGTTGTACTGGGCCATAATGGTGATGGTGTCACACTGCTGGCCGATGATGAGACGAGCTTGCTGCTCTGTAGCGTTACGCAAGTTGATGCCATTATACTGGTGATGGAAAAGAGGTAGGGAGATCAGGTTATGCAGAGATAGCCTTGTTAAATATACTGAGTTAAATATAATTTTAAGTCATTACTTTAAACATTACAGTTTGCTCTTGGTGTTGTGACAAGGAGAACTTGCATATTGTACTGAATGTTGGTTTTTATTTGGGGCAACTCCAGTCTTTACACTCATTTCATGTTTTGTATTGAATCAGGCTGTCACGGAAATGTAAGTATTTGACAATACATCACCATAAAAATAACTGCAACAGAAAAAAAAAAAGTCTTCCTATGCATTCAGCCAAGTACATACCCAGCAATAGTTTATTCATTAATATACAGGACCCAACTTGGAGAAATGAGCCATGTATCGGCTTTGAAGACTGAAACACGGCAGATTGGGCTAATAATTTACAAATGCTAATACTGAAATGAACAAATAAATGACTGATCATGGCAGTCATGAAATCAAGTTTGAATTCAAGTGCCTAGAGATGAAGGGGCACAATGAGGTAATTCACATCTCAAATGGTGGCAATGTGATGGAAACATGAATTTTTGTCCCTCTGCTGTTTATAAAAAAACAATAATACAAATGAAAACCATTACTGTAGTTAGCTCAAATGACTGTAGTAAGGTGATTACATTCTAAATGTGACAGGCTTAGATATGGCTCTGTAGTGTCACAACGGATCATAACACAATCAGATTTGACCATTAAACAATCAGGATATTGTTAGTGTAAAGCATCCACCACCCTGCTCTTTCTGAAGCTAGTACATCACAAACACAAAGGCTGAAATTTGGTTGAAAGTAAAAACACTAAAAACTTTTCAGGCAACTCCGTATTGGTAGTCTCATCAGATATAGCCTACTCTAGCGTTGCTCTGCTTACTGACAACCCTCTGACAGTATCTACTTGTTAATGCTGCTTGAAGCTGTAAACATTTTAAGGCAGCAGGGGCTGTCCATACCTCCAGTAATTGGTCTCCATACTCCAGTCCTGCCTGGTGGGCGATGCTTCCTCCAGTAACTTTAGAGACAAAAATCCCTCCATTCTCCCCACTGACAATGGAAATGCCCAGAGGCTCTGCACCTTTGTGCACTATGACATTGCGTGGTTCCTCCAAGTAAGGCCTGTTGGGAAACAAAATTGCACATGAATGAAAGTGCCAAAAAGGAGTTAATGAGTACCCCAAAGGAACAGTTTGGGAGGTTAAACTGAGAGGAGGAATTAGGTTTCCACAGTTATGCTGAACTTATTTACAGCTCTGGAGAGGGTCTGCCTACACAGTAACAACAGGAGTAATTGGGCCAGATCACAAACATGATGAATTCGGTAACCTTAATTGGGAAAAGGTGCGTTTACAGGCATGTTGAAGCCGAAGATTAATTTTTCTCCCCAGGCCTGTAAATGGATCATCTGTCCAGAGTGTTCACACCTGACTCACAACAAAAACTGGTGGGACTTTGAGACACCAAAATTGTGAAAGCACAAGCAAGTGAAATCTCTTCGTATGAAGGAGATTTATGTGATGCTTTTGTGTCTTCATAACAAACTAGCTTTAGACATGTCAGACAGTTTCGTGGAGGCAGATAAGAGGAATGGATTAGCAGCCAGAGACAGGAGTAAACAGAGTGGTGGTGTACAAACCATGACCATGACCCTGAAGCTCACGGCTGAATAATACCATTGCATAACACAGATACTGCAGAGAAAAGGGCGTCTCGGCTCAAGACCAAAATATACACATGCATGTTGACCATGTCATCATTATACGGCATGGGCACAGCATGCAATATCGGAGGTCCAGGTGGGTTTCTCGACATGGGGTGAAACGGTAAAAACAGCTTGACTGGCTCATCATTGTCTATACTATAGAGGCTGCAGCATGCATTAACATGTCATCTAAAAAAGTAAAACCTCACTCTTGGGTGTGTGAAAAACAATCACAAAGATGCTCTTGCATTACATGTAAACTTTTTTTTCCCCACCCATCCATATGGTCTAAATAATAGCACTAAAGCAAATGAACAGCTTGAAAAGTTTCGGGAAAGGGGACATTCCCTCATCTGTAGGACTGTCAAAGCCAACGAACCTGAGGCTCCTGAGAGAGGAGAACCTCGGCCTTGCAGCCAGAGGAATCCTTAGAAAAGATCGGTTACGGTAAAGAGATCTGGAAGCGGAAGGTACAGAGAGGCGGGAGGAAGATAAAGGGCAGAATGGAAGACAGAAATCAAACAGACGTGTCAAACTACAAAGATATGTTGGCGGTAGTAAAAAATTAAAATTCACACACACTGGCAGATAACTACTGCATTTGGAAACAACCAGAGGAATAAAATTATGAAAAGACTTTTAATAGGATTCCAATCTGAATTTCAATGAGGATTGTACAACCCTGACCATCATAGACCTGTTGCCTGGCAACACCTTCAGATATAGCTTAGAGCATCCCTAAGGGCAGAGGAAGGCAATGTGGTACCTGGCTCTGAAGTGATCCTTCTAATCGCAGGTTTCACCGTTCACCCATTATCTACCCCATCTCTGTCATCTAACAAAGGCTGCATCTATCATATACACACTAGGGCTGTCCCAGAATCAGAATTATGTCAGATGAATCAGCTTTTGCTTCTTGATGTGAAGCATCAATCATTTGTTCCTCTATTCTTTAGAAAATCCTCTAGTCAGGGCTTCAGTGATGAGTCTGACTTTAACAGACAGTCATGGGAGCATATTTTTCAGCATTTAGAATAAATACAGCCTTGTCACAATCACCTCTAATCACCAACCAAAGTCACCCCCCAATTAACTCAAGTAGATCTGTAGCGCTGTGGGATTGTTAAGTGTTTCTGTCCTCCTTGAGCTTGCCTTTGGACACACACATGACTGTTTTTGACAGGTGTACCCCCAGGCCAACTCTCCACCTGTCACTGTCTCTGTAGAGCAGCTTAATGCCGGTAATGACAGTGTGGTCAAGATTCATCTCCCTGACTCACCACATTCATTTACGTTTCCCTCATCACCCCTTTTTGGAATTCCTCATGCGATCTCTGTGCATTTCTATACATTTACAGTGATATTGTTATGAACAACAAACTGGTGGACAAAAAAAAAAGACAATGAACGCTCAACTTGAAGACGCTCTGTTGACTGAGGGATGACCTCACCAAACACCAGTCACCATCATATCATTGTTAATCCATGCAGCAGAAGCAGAACACATCTATTTCCATCTTCTCTAGGTGAATAAACAAGCCATCCTTTGTGTTAGTCATACAAGACTGCAGACATTCTGAAAAGTGAATTTGTGTTATATTTCTCCAAGCTTTCCCAGTGTTTTTTTTTTCTTTTTCTCCCGGTACTCTCCGTCATACCTGTCTTTCCTGCGCTCTCCTATTGGCACAGGGCTGACTGAGATCCGTGGTAATGTGGAGATGGAGCCTTGTGATTGGCTGCTAGCGAACGAGGATGTTTCCAGATTGAGTGGTGATTGCGGAGGTGTGATGAGACTCGGGCTGCTGCACTCTGAATGAGAGAGGGAGCCTGAGTTAAGGGGTGGTGGAGGAGGAGGAGTAGAAAGAGACACAATAAGGGTGTGTGTACCGTCTAAAATAACATCTCACATGGAAATCCACTGTTTGAGAGTAAACTGAAATGTGATGCCAAATGCACCTTTCCACATAACGGTCTGTGAAACATCTCACTTGTTGTCCCACGTCCACAAACACCATGTCACGTCACTTGTGAGGAGGGTGTTTTTTTTTATATGCATGGCATGACAGGTCGTTTCTGTTGTGTTTAGTGAATGGTTTCATCGACGTGAGGAAGTAAATACCATTTGAAGCACCTCCCTGTGAGAATTAGACACTTCTGTTTCACAGTTGGCTGGTTTTTAAAAAATGTGGCAAAGAAAATGATGTGGCTACTTAAATACTGTCACATCCAGAGCGCATTTGCACCTGGATACTGTCGAGATAAGGCTTTAATAAGACTGCAGTGGAAAGAAAGTCCAAACTATGACAATTTTCTGAAGCTTAAGGAAGCATCAGGTTTACACCCTGTTCTGACTGAAAAAAAAATGGTTTTGTGTATTTTTAAGAGAGTTCGAACTGAATTAATAAGGTTCTATGTGGAAAGTAGTAAAATGTAATGTGTTCTCACTCGTACCTTGTCAATGCAGCATTACAAGGCCAAATTTAAAGCATATAAGAAAAAAACTTTTATTAGTAGTAGTTTCTGCTATGAAATGCTAATCAGGGTTCCTACAGGTTAAATTTAAGACTTTTTAAGACCTTTTTAAGACTACTTAGATCAGAATTTAATGCCCATTTCACAGCCATACTGGCAAAAATTTGTGGCTCCTAGAATTTAGGAAAACATTTGTTTACATCAGCAGAGACTGAATATTACATATATCCTGTACACAGAACCGAATCTCCTGTAATCATTTCTCACCAGAGGATGCAAAGGTAACTATAATTGGTTCCTATTTTCCATATAAATTGTCGGGTTGGAACGAGTGGAGGTGACTCAACCAACATTACTTTCTTTGCAGCTTGGACATTTAACAGACACATTTAAACACAATACAATGAACAATCACTAATCACAGCTAATGTGGAGCCTTTCTCAAGTGTCAAACAACAAGACCTCCAGAAAAATGCATCTTCTGTTTCATAGCCTTATTGGACTTTACATGAAAGAGTCATCGGAGCCAGAGTCTGATCCCGCTTAAGAATAAACCTTATTCTTTTAAGCTTTTCTTCTGTTAATGCAAGTTAGTGCTAAGAATAATTGACGAGCTGAGCCAAAAAAAAAAAGATTCATCAATACATAACCTGAAACAAAACACATTTTGGCCCTTTACTAGATATTATTTTCATCTGTGTAGTCAAACTAACAGCAGTCCTCTATACTCACCACTTTTTTTTTTTATGACTTATGTAGTGTTTTCAGTGTTTTCAGCAATCACTTTCAGGGTTGAAAGTGCCTGAAGAAATAAATCTACGAATTCCCTTTGCGTGAACTTTAAGTTGTTGAAAAGCTCACTTTGACGATTTGTACCAAAAACCTGTGAAATCCATTTGGACTTTGGAAACCTTCAGTTACAAAAAGGATGATCTATGGACTAAGGATGTGTCAGTCCTGCTGTTGGAGTATGTTTTTACTTGTGAACACGGTACCTCTGTCCGACCCCAGCATGGAGCGTGGGTAGCGGGGAGTGGAAGGGATTTTGATCCTCTCTGTGCGGTACTGGACATTATTGGAAGAACCTGACACGGGAACAGATGACACACAAGTGAATGCTGTGACGAGATATGGGAAAACAGACACGGACACTGCGTCTGTGACCTTTATGTGCGTGTGCGTGCATGCGTGGTATGTCAGACTGACCGAGTCTTGCGCTGGAGGGCAGTGAGTTTGTACCGTGTGACGCTCTGCTGCTGCGTGATGATGATGAGGACTCAGAGAAGTCGCCTGCACGTTTCTGCTGGCTCAGGTCCAGGCTCAGACGACCCTGGTGCTGTGGGCTGCAGAAAGGAAAATAAAGCCTTAGAAAAACCCACACATTCAGCAATCACATGTACAAGGCTTCAAAAGCTAGCACGATTTTTTTTGTTAATTGACGGGTTGCATTAAATTACAAATTCAATTCATGTGGGGAGTAACCTCATTTATATTCTTTTTGGAGATTTACTTGTTTTTATTTGTCCTTTTTTCACATCTGATCAACATCAGACCAAATCCAGATCAAAAACAACTTTGTTTAGAATCAAAATACTTTATTAATCCCAGACAGAAATTAGTGGGCATGCCAGTCACTCCACTCAAGTATAATAATCAGCAGCAGGAAAGATTTTATTTTTTTATTTTTTTTATCTTTTTTGTTATATTGATAATGACTCTCCTTATATAAACTATAAATATGAAAAACATCATAATTAAAGAAATATATGTAAGAAATAAATAAATAAAGGTTGTGTGCGCATGTATAATTATGAGCTTATAAAGATGGTTCTGAATTTCATCATCTCAGGAAGCTAAAGACTAGTTTCTAATTTGTGACACCTTTTTTGGTGAAAACTTTAAAATGGAACATTTGAAATCTGAAATACATTATTCTAGAGAGGATAAAAGATACTTTAAGTATAGTTTGTGATTTGTGTAACATTATACTTTTTGTAAAAACACATAAAGGCATAGTTTACTTTTTTGATTCATTAGATCAACATCATCTTATTAATCATCACAACAGGCCCCATCAGAAATGGCAAAGAGACAATTTAAGATATTTTTGAAATGGGGGGTCAAATAAAGTGTAAGTATAACTCAAGGGGTAACCTGGTGTGAGTATGCTGGTGACAAATCTGGGATGCGACAGATGGACAGTTGCTGGTATGAACACGATGACTGCGTACGGTGTACACTGGGTTCCTCATCACGGCCGTCACAGCAGGGCAAGGAGCAAGACCCCGGTGGGCTGAATCTGACAGAGCACAGACACGCCGCCATGTTAGAGATGGAGAAACTGGAGTTATTCAGAAAACATCCAAGAGAGTAATCTAGTAAGAAACTGACTTGGAGGTAGGGTGCCATTGTAGACTGTGGGTACGAAGCCCACACTGTGTCTGTGAGATCGGCTGGGGGAGGAGCGCAACAGGTCCCTGGGTTCTGGTGAATGCTCATCATTGGAGTAGCTCTGTGAAGAATGACAGAAGGGAATGCTAACAGTTGTCCCTACTGGGTAAGAAAACACGGTTCCTGTCTTTGGGAAATATACCCTACCCTTTGCTGGAGATGTGTTCCATATGAAACAAATGACAGCATGAGCACTGCAGTACAGTAAAATGAACGTTTTATCCCCACTGTGCTTCCCTGTGTGCTCCGGGGCCTGAGGAAGCAGCCAGGCATGGGCTGTCGGAGCCTCAGGTACTGACTCAGCTTCTCAGCTGGGCAACTGTACCAGTGCAGAGGCATCAATCATCCCGATGCGCTAGCTAAGAGGCAGGTCCCAGAGGCAGAACTCTGACAAGGCTGTAAATTCTATTACAAAATGGATGCTTTGGCCCACTGGGATGATTTGAGATGTTGAACCCATTCTGAATTCAAACACTTCTTCTATGTATCATGTCATCACCATTTTATTAGACAAGCGTCTGATCAAACTAGACTCACCTGGCACTGAGAGCAGACAGAAGAACTTTCTGTATTACTGGCAACTTAAAAACCCATGTCAGAAATGTACACCATAAACTTCAACAACTGTGGCCCACTGCATCAGCTAAACATAACTTCTCTCTTTACTTGGGCCCTATAGTCTGCACCAAATAATATGTTGACTTTAAAACAAGGTGTTTTCACTTGCTGTGACCGATAAGTGAACGGCCTTACTTTTAATCCAGTGTTCATTAACATAATGGAGGCTAATGGCATAAAAAAGGAGTAATGTTAATCGCTAAACAACAAAACATATGTAAATTAGGACAAAGTATTTTAACTATGTACCAAGGTTTTAACCTTAACCTACAGCTAGTGCAAAATATGTGTGACCCTGAGTGATGAAACTGTAAAACAAAAAACATGGGGTAGTATAATAGAATGGTTTTATCTAGAAGATGAAATTGCTCAGTAATCAGAAGCATACACCTTCTTAAAGTTATAAATTAGAAGTCGAAAACTATCTAATGCTATATCTGCACATGACAGTATAATGTTTAATGTCTTTATCGAATAACCCAAGGGTTGGCAGTTTGAATCCCGCTCTGTCCTAGACTGTCAGTTGTGTCCGTGGGCAAGACACTTCACCCTCCCTGCCTCCAGTGCCACTCACACTAGTGTATGAATGCGTGTGAATGTGTGGTGGAGGTCAGAGGGGCCGTGAGCATGAACTGTCGGCCTGCTCCAGGGCAGCTGTGGCTACAGGTGCAGTTTAGCACAAGAGGGGGAGTGTGAGAGCAAATGAATAATGGGTCAATAATGTAAAGTGCTTTGAGTTTCCACAAAAGTGCAACAGAAATCTAATCCATTATTATTATCATTTAATATAAAATTTTGTCAAGTTTGCTACACCAAATGCAAAGCTATGCTGAAGTTAGATGGTGTACAGTTAATGGTGTAATCTACCGAGAGAATATGACACGACACAAAACCAGTGCATAATTTACACCTCCACACACTCCATCTTATCCTACATTCAAAAGCAAAGAACCGTGTCTAAAGGACTTCAGACATAAACCCTGCCCTCAGAAAACACATTCAAACTAGGCTGTGTGAAATAATGCATCTCAGGTGCAATGCAGTACTGGTTCTGAAACTGGCTCACCTGGAAAGTGGGAAGAGTGATGGTCTGGGGAGTCATCCTCCGTCGGAGGGCGGGGGCAGATTTGGGACGCGGCCTCTTTACCTCTGGTTCCTCTCCTCTGGTTCGGCCAATATCCTCATCACATGATTTCCTTGAGGTCAGGACCTTGCCCTCGAGGAAGTAGTGGTTTCCGTTCCTGTCCCTTTCCCTCTCGCTCCTCTCTTTGCCCTCTCCTGCTGCCATGGAGATGGCGGCCTCTCCCTTGCCGTCTGAGGTGATCGTGCAGTCAGACGCCGAGCTGCTTTGATGTTTGTGTTTGAACTTAAAGGAGTCGCTGCGTGTGGGAGGCGTCGGCGGCGTCGGGGTGGATGAAGAGGACAGGGACTCTGTTTTGGAGGGCTGCGGGGAATGGGAAGCTGCTGCGGCGGCTACTGCTGCAATCTGACTGGCCGCCATGTACTCCATCTTAGATGTGGGAGTTTCGGGGCGTTTGAAAGTGTCCGGGTCGAAGATGGACTTCCTTTGCTTGGGTGATTTGTAGATGGAGAGCTGGGCTGCTGCTGTGACTTGACCGGTGTTGTCTGGTGCTACTGACATTCCTCCCCCCATCATCTTGGGCCACGTGCCTCCGCTGTGCTTCTTCTCCAGCGCCGTCTCCATTGCTATGCAGTCTGAGGCAGAGACTGGGTCATAGGGCAAGGAGGAAGGTGCCTTATTGTACGGGCAACACTCTTGGAAGGCACTTGGGCCGTAGCGACCAGTGCCGAGGTCAGAGCCCGGCCGAAGGCTGGTGGCGTGGAGGGAACCTGTGGAGAACGGTTTGGTGAGGTCTGCGTACACTCCGACCTCGTCAGATTCACCTCGGACCTTCCTCCTCTCCCCGGATATGCTGCTTGTGCTGGTGCTCCCGACATCTGGGCAGAAGATGTCCGTCTGTGTCGAGCTGTTGTGTTTGAGGTTGCGACTGTTTCTGGAGTGAATCTCTGACAGGTGAATGCGGCCGTTGGACTTCTCTGAGGAGTCGCGCAGGCTCTCAAAGATATTTTGGCCTGATGTGCTGTGAGGGAAAAACTGTGAAGGGTGAAAAGTAGGATTAGACCAAATCAATTCAGTTTTAGATTATTTAATTTTTCTTTTTTAACAACCAACAACCCCCCAGTCTTGATTATTATTTTACCAGCCCCAGCCTTATGTACAGTGCGCTACTTACCCTACCTACCCTTGATTTTCCTAATCTTACCTTGTACTGCCTGCATATATCCTTATTTGTTATACGCATTTCTAGTCTGTAGTATAAAGTTAGCTTTTTGGATATTTCAACAGTTTTTGTAGTACTTTAGTAGTACAAGTATATTTAATATTTAAGCTTGTTGCTTTTGTACATTGCTTACATTTATCAGTGTTTTGTGTGATATTTTATACAGCCCCTTTTTGCACTAATTGTTTTTGCTGCTAAATAAATGTTCATTGATCCTGTAACAGTGACAATAAAGATCTATTCTATACAATGGTTTGTCGATTCAAATGCAAGAGAGAAAAAACCTCATTTAGAGAACATAAATAAAAATTGTGTGTTCTAGATTTTCCTGATTTGTGTACTTATATCAAATGTTTCCAACAATAACAAATCTGTTGTCTACACACTGTAATGGTACGTGTTTAATGTTACTATTTTTATTTGACATAATGTTGAGATATGTCAGTAAATGTGATGCGAATAACCTGTATGGGTAATTCAGTGAGTTACTTCTTATTGAAACCCCGTTTAGTGTTAGTGTGAAAGGTAAACATGGAAGCGGTGGATGCAGAATGCAGAAAAGCTGAGGTCTTGTTATCGCAGCAGAAATTGCATACTGTGCATTTAGCCAGTGTTTCTAGTGCAGCAACTTCGCCAGAATGTGAGAACCTTTGAAGAACTCAGTAGATTTTCACCACAGGGACGTGGGGTCCTGCTACTTTATTTTAGTCCTGAAAAAAAATCCCTATTCAGGGTCCAGTGTTTGTTGTAACTCTTGTGGGAGTGTTTCTGTGTTCGATTCGTAGTTGTATGAACAGTTTTTCAGATTGCTGGAGCACAGAGTAGCTGATGTTCTGCAACAGCTAATGAGGATCCTAATAATAAAATAACATATCCATGGAGTTACAGAAGAAAGCAAAAAAGGTGTTAGTGTTCACCCCTAACTGAGCATTTAGTGATTTATTATATAGTCACACATCAAGGAAGTATTGTCCTGAATGGGCCCTAGTCTTTAGGTTACACTGGAAATGTGAGCAATAAATGTGGCTAAAAGTTCCTGGTACTTTGGGTGAAAACATGGCTTTAGTTAAATGAAACTACAGCAGATGAAAAGGTACAGTATGTAGGGCAAGCGAGATAGAAAGACAGCTTTGAAGATTTCCGACACAAGTAAAGTAGAAAAGCAGCTCAGAGAGTGAAATGACTGTGGCCCACCTTCATGAGAGAGAGACTAAGAGAGTCCCTGCAGCTCCTCAACAGAGCCTCACACTCCGTTACAGATTTATTATCCAGAGCGATGCCATTTATCTGGGGAGTAAATGAAGACACTGGAAATAAGGACAGGTCCTTCAACAGTACAGCAGTGGATAGTCATTTTTAGTTCCCTCTGTGACATGTGTGGGTGCATCTGTGGTGGCGACCATTACTGTAGATGCTCATCTGCGGACACATACAGGTGACACAACATGCGAGCGCCTGAGGCCTGAGATGCATCTCTAGGCTGCAGAGGGGGAAACCAGCAAAAAATCTAGGGCAGCACATCTCAATCTCAAGAACCCGCACATGGCAATCCACACAATTCTATCACAAAAGGATCGACAGGAGAGGAAATAGTCAAATATACAAGCGGTCAGACATTTTCTTTTTTTAAATAAAGAATGCGGGATGGGTGATAAATTATCCCTGAGATTTATTATAAAATAAGGTCAGGTGAAGAACTTCCTGCTTTAACGACTCTGATACAAATGAAACATTCATCTTTTAGGCATGAGCTTCACCCTCATGCATTCACTTGCGTCCTATGTATATTTAATTGCGGATTCAGCACTCTCTCCTTTGCAAACACAATTACGCATTTAATAAGTTATATATAACCTGATACACGACTGAGATTAGCATTTACAAGGACATGATAAAACACGATACACTTTCATGATTAAGATCTCTTAACGCTTCAACTGTATAAACCGTTGCTAATTGTGGTTGCGACCGGGCTATCATCTGGTATATCAGTTCTCCTCGCTAAATGGATGAGACAGCTAAATGTGAACGGGGGCTCTCCGAGTGCTCTACAGGGTTTAGATGTGTAAATTTAAGCCAACAGGAGGGTTAAAAGCTTCACTCTTACCTGAATGTTCGAGTTAAAGAGAGTCGCTTTTTGTCGACATGTCTCGCCTAGCCTATTTTAAGTGAGCTGCAGCTGAGTGTCAAATGTGAACGCTCCAGCTAACCCCCTCCGGAGCTGCAAATTTGGAGGATTTACTGAAATGGAGACTTTTTTCCCTCTTGAGAAAATCTTGTCTAATCTTAGTTTGGAGTGTGGACGGTGGAACGGGGACAATGCCTGGATTAGAAAGTCAAAAGAAAGTGTGTAAACTGTAGTGAGGTGGACGTGCAGGAAGGAGGGATGAAATGACTCACGGCGATCAGTCTGTCTCCGACTGTCAGAGAACCTTCCCTGGCTGCTGGGCTGCCCTGGACGATGGCAGTAACAAACACCCCGCTCTCCAAACCAATACCACTGTCTGAGAGGCACAGAGGATCACATAAGCAAAAAGTAAACACGGTAAGCACTAAAACATAATGTTAGAGTTATGTTATTGCATGTTACAAGAAATATTGGACAGGATGAAGAAATAAAAACAAAGCTAGATGGCTACCTAGTTCGCAAATCTGTCTCATTATGTAGTCGTCTATATGGTTCAATAGTGATGTTTATTATATAGGAAGTGGTGAATAAGGGAGTGAATTAGGGCTAGGGCTACATAATGGGATACAAAATGGCACTTTTGTGGTTGCGATTTTAGTTTCCTTGTTCTGTTATCAAGGAAAATGTTTTTTACCCCCTAAAATTCAAATATATCAACTTAAAAAAGCATTAAAAAAATAACAAAACCTTAAAAATAAATAATTCTGCCTTTCGCTTTGCATATTTGACATAGTAACTCTCTTTGCTCAGTATCACCGAATCAAAAATATCACCTGACATTATAAATAGTGTATATTATTTCCTATTTTTTAGGAATTAGACCCTAAATCTGCACCTTAAAATTGCAGCCTATTTTGCTCATAATTTCATATACGTATATTTCCATTATGATTTTGGATATAACTTTAATCCTGGGAGATATTGAGGCAACCACTAGTTCACACAGTAACAATAATGAAAAGAATAACTATGGTAAAATACCGGCATAATTTAATGATAAAGAAGGGCACACAATATGAGATTAACTCAATGACGGGTGATGTTCACAGCATAACGACTCACACAAGAACAACTAAATAATAATGAAAAAAACTCTGCATCATTGAACAGTGTAATATACCTTTGTGACCCATGAGGTTGATGTGAACAGGAGTGACAAGCCTTCCACCCAGAGACTTTCTCCTTCGTACCACCATGTTGATTAATCCTCCACCATTAAGCACAGCCTTCACCACCTGCTTCCTGTCTTTATTGGTGAGGTCGATGTCATTAATCTTCAGCAACCAATCGTTCACTCTGGAAAACACAAAACACGACTAAATGAAGTCTGCCAGTTTGGAAAAAGACAATGACCGTACCCTGTGGCCGAACCTACCTCAGCCTTCCATCCGCAATACTTCCTTTGTCTACCCTTGTAACAAATATTCCGCAATCTCCTGGTAAATATGGATCATTTACCCCCTCAGCAATATCAAACCCAAGTGCCTTCAAATCCATGTCATCCTGTAAAGTAAACAGAGATAAAAAAAAAAGAAATGCCAAATGTCAGCAAATGCACTCATTTTAACAAACAATACTTTTATTATAAGAAGGAGGAAAATATGAGGAGCCTGGCATGTCACTAAATCACTGTCGGTGATAAAAGCTGAGCTCTGTTCTTACTCTGTCTTTCTCAAACTCCACCACCTCTGTCTCCCACTCCAGGGAGTCCGTGTCGATGGCTGAGTCGTGAGAGCTGTGGGCCATTAGCTGACAGAACCGGGCCTCCTTCTCCAGTTGGCTCTCCATCTTCTCCCTTAACAAAGGAAGACATCGCACACAGAGTCAGAGGTCAGTCACTTCAGAACGGTTGGATGGGACAACAGAAAGAAAGGGAAAAAAAATTAAATAAAAATCCGGCGCACGCTTGAGGAGATTTTGAAAAGATTTTCTGAGCAAAAGCTAAAAAAAAAAAAACTTTGAAAAGGAATTGCAGCATGTGTCATCAGTGTGGAGAGTTCAGCCTGAATAATAAATAAGATGTATGAGTTTTGAAAGTTATGGTTGTTTTTCTTATTTAAAGTGGGGTTCATAAACGCTTTCTGACAGTGATAAAGACCTGCGCTTTGTGTTTAGGAAATCTCGTTTATATTTACTCATAAGGAGACTATAAGTAGAATGCACACAATGGCCCTGTCACCAAGATATACGATGTCCTATTGAGGAATGCCTCAAGGGCAGCCATGACATTAAAGCCCCAATTTTACACTGTTCTTTCCAGAGAAAGAGGAGGAAACTCTCAAAGTCACTGCATACTGTAGTCTATATACAGCACACCACCCCTGTAATGACTGTCATACACAGCTTGGCCAGCAGAGGGTGCCTTTACACCTAAAATGAACTTTGCAGAAAGGAAGACAGGCAGAGAGAAAGAAGCAAAGTGTGTGTGTCCAAATCACTGACGCTTTTTGGGATTACACTTTTAATCTGGCCATGTGGAAATGGTTCCAGCCAACAACCCAGCTTCATGATGTCCCCACAGGCAGAATATTACAGCTTACACCCAGCCACACACCAAGTACAACAGCTTATAGACACAGACCAGTATGCAACACCAACTTAGCTGAGTATATGCAGAGTTTTTTGTTTTTTTGTTTTTTTTTTAACTCTAACAAAGCAGTATTTTCATTCAGTTACCAACATGTATCTTAACATTTTTCTAGTCATTTCACCATGACTGAGCAGGGAGGTTTTTCTTGGTCACTGCAGTTCAAATCACACAAAATGTGCAATATATGTAAGAATAAGAAACATCATTTAGATGTGTAGTAATATTCAGTATCTGGACATTTGACCTTCACCCGACTGTCAGTGACCCTAAGGTTAACTGGTGTCAATTTGGTGGCTGAGGAAACATGGTTCAGATGACACGCTGGCTATTTTAGAATCAGGAGAGATGATGTGTTAAGGATAAACAGGAGTAGAATGTAAAATGCGACAAACAGTTGTGGGAACTTTTAGAGCAGACGTGCCACAACTGTCTTTAGGTGGTGACAGAAATCTGGTTTCTCTCCAAGACCCAAACCTAGAAAAATACACAATAAATTGACTTCATATGTGCATTTTTGTCTGATTTTGCTACGTAAAACACCTAAAGAAATGAGCCACGGCTGGAATGTTGGAATATTAACCAGAGCTACAACTATCAAGCAATATTAGCAATCTACCAAGACCCTAGTGACAAGCAAAATCCATGATCAATGTGTATAATTACTGAGGAAAACTGTCTCATTTGAACACTTTTCAGTTTTAAGGCTTCTTTTGCAAGTACCTCCCCACACAATGCAAATTTAGCTCCTTTTCATTTTGACGTGATTAAAGTTGAGATAGAGGAAGTGGCATCAGTGTAACCTCAGTGAGACATGAAAGAAGTTTTGAGGTCAACATTTACCAAAGAAAGGAAATCTTGCACACACAGAATCTCAGATGTACACACAACAAAACAAAAAAAGAACGCCTGTCTTCTATTTTAATTAGATCATCACATTGTTTTGCATTTTTCTCTACAAATGGGGAAACAGGTCAGTGATGTATTTTGGCTCCTTTACTTTAGGAAGTTTGTTTTAGACGAAAGAAAATGTGAAGTAGTTCCTTATAGTATCTCATTTTAATTTATGTTTAATTGGATTGATATTCATGTGTAGTTTGTTGAAAGTATTTTATTATACTTTTATTCAGTGGTTATAATCTGTTCATCATTTGGGGAGTATGTCTATAAATTAGAGACATATGACCTGCATAGTTAATATGGTTCTGCACATATGATGCTTCCTGCGGCCCTCTCAAGGATTACGCAGATGACAAAGTGAATGAATGAATGAATAAATATGCGGCGCTTATTTATCACAAGTCATCAGCACTACACTGATCAAAGGCGCAGACCTACTTTAAATACGTTGAAAACTCACTTCAGCTCTTTCAGTTCTCGCAGTGCATCATTCTTCTGCTTCCTCATATCGTCCAAATTCCGCAGGGCATCGGCTAGATCACTTACAGCCCGGTCCCGTTCCCTTCGCAAGTTATCACACAGAGTCCTGAGGAAAGAAGTCAAAAGAATTAAATGAGACTTTAGCAAAGGAAGATAACATATTCCCTACAGCAGAAACTACTGTACATGTCATGCTCTGCAGCGGAAAGTGTGTGAAACCCGTCCACACTGACCGTATGCTCTCCCTCTCTGCTACTATTTTGTCCCTCTCTTGGAAGGCCCAGTCCCTCCGACATTTCGCCACCTCCGCTTCCTGTGTGGCCTCCTTCAGCTCCTGCGACATGGCCTCATACTGCTTCCTCAGCATCTCAATCTCCTTGTTGGCTCGCTCCATGTCCAGGGTGGCCGAGTCTTGTTTCTAAAAGTGGATACGCATAAATATTATCATCAAGTCAGATAGCGTATCCTGAATGTCTGGGGAAAAAAAAAAAACCCAAAAAAACCATGATGTTGTCAAGTTTCAAGCAAGTTCCACCTGAATTGAAATTTTAAGAGGGCCATCTAGTGGACCGGTGGAGGTGTGGCTTAAATCCTCTTACAGTTGAGTCCACTGAGAAACTGTAATCCACTGATTGGCAACTCGCTGAAGCCTCTAAGCTCTTTATCATGCAAGTGACCTTTGACTTTCTGCTGTCAAATCGAAGGTACGGTGGGGGCGGTGGACTGATAGACATGCACATTACCTGTCTGGCCTGATAGTATTCCCGCAGCAGCTGATCCCTTTGTATGATGGCCTCCGTCCTCTCCTTTCGGGCCACGTCCCTCTCCTCCCGGACCATCTCGATGTCCTTGCAGGCCTGGCTCAGCTCCTTCTGGGCCTCGGCTTTGTCCTTCACCTCATGGCAGTATTTCTCCAGCAGCTCGTTCCTTTCGCAGATGGCCCTGTCTCGGTCCACCAGTGACGAGTTCAACTCCTGTCACGGAACAAAGAAGCCAAAATAGAATTAGGGCATTTCAACACTGTGAGTGATTAATGTGATGTGAAAACAAATATTTGAGCTGGGCAAAGTGATCTCATCCAGTTATGAGACCCTTTTGTCTGTCAACTGAATGTTCAAAAATATTCTGAGGTGGTGGAGATGAACTATTTTTGTGCAGTGTCCTGGGTGAAAACGGCCTTTGATCTGCTGACTGACAAGTAGAAGTGGCCCAATTCATGAACACACTCAGTAACCAGACAGGAGCATATTATATTCTCACAGAGGCAACACTTTAAACTCAAAGTGATTTATAGCCTTTGAAAGAAAGTTCTGCAGGATTATCCGTCTGCTCTTCAACTACCAGTTAGACTTTAACTTTTTAGTCATCTCTAGAGGACTGACAGTATTACTCAGTCCACCACTTTGGTCAAGACTTTAATGTGAGTAAAAAACATGATACCTATTGAATTTCATACCAGCTGACGTGTTGCTAAAAATATCTTTTCTTTGAAGCTCAAACGGGTGGTTTTTTTATGTACATAACAGAAGCCTCCTTTAATGGACTCTGTATGGTGCATTATGTAACCTTACATGAAACGAAGCCGTTCCTCCAGGGTGTTGTGATGTCATGATTGTAAAAGTCAATGAAAACAAGTTGAAAACTGCAGGTTTTCTATCATTTTGACCAATAATCCTACAAGTGTCCTGTCAGTTTCATAAACCATAGCAGTCCCCTGTGTAAAAGACTGAGCCATAGAAGTAAGTCACCAAACTTAGGTCCTTGTTTGTGGCTGTGTAGATGCAGACGTGTACAACATAAATATCACATTTACTCAGAAAAATTACACATTTGTGCCAAGAAAATACCCTGATAGTTTACACTACAACTGTTTCACACTTAAATACACTACAACTTTGTCCTCATCCATTCATTCATTCATCTTCTGAACCCGCTTTATCTTCACTAGGGTCACGGGGGTTGCTGGAGTCAATCCCAGCTACTTATGGGCGAAGGCGGGGTACACCCTGGACATGTCGCCAGTCCATCACAGGGCTGACATATAGAGACAAACACTCTCACATTCACACCTATGGACCATATGGATAAAATTACATACAACATGCAACACTCACAGTAAAAGTGGTTCTCACTGGAACAAACTGTGTTTGACTTTTGATTGATTTTTAAAAAAAATACTTCTGCAGTTTGTTTTGAGGGGAAAAAAAACCTTTGACAAGCCTGTAAATTGCTGGAGGAATGAAGAAGCAATACCTTTCACTGATATACAAGTAAATACTGTATGCACAGGTTGGTTTCTGAGTCTGATACCTGTCTGAGAGCTTCCAATTCTTCACTGGCCACCACCCTTTCTGAAGATGTATTTTTTAACCGGGCCTCAGCGGCCTCTAGCTCCGTCTGCAGCTTGTCCAGCTCCTTGATGACTTGGTCTCTCTCGCTCATAATCAGACGGTACTCGTTGAACACAGAGTCCCTCTCCTCCTTGTACTTCTCACAGTCCTTGGCCGACTTCAGCTGCAGGTTCTTATATCGCGTCACCTCTGACTGCAGGCGCTCCATCTCCCTCTGCAGCTCCTTGTTCTGGGCTGAGGACTTGTTTAACTCTGCTTGCACTGAATCAAACCTGGGGAGTTAAACAGCATGACTTTATGTGAGCAATACCATTGTGCCATTATACCTCTATAAACAGTTTGAGCACAGTTCATATCACTGTTAGTATTCTGATATATGACTCTGTCATGTCATATGCATGTGTGTGCAGGTGAGGATCCATTCACCTCCTCATTGAAGTGGAGTACTGCTGTTGGTAGTGCATGGCCGAGTCCCTCTGTTTGAGTAACGCATCCATCTGCTTCTGCAGCCGCCGGTTCTCCTCCTCTGCCTGCTCCAGGCGACTCAGGTCAGTGTTATGGTTGGCCACCTTCTCACTGTAGCGCTTGCTCAAGGCGTCATACTCTTTCTTTACACCTTCTAGTTTGTCCATAGCCGTGTCATACAGTTTATTCAACACCTCTGATGAACCCTTCTCTCTCATTACCTAATGAGGACAAACAGTCAGGGATCACTGCTGTGTAAAACGCAGATATTTAGACACAGAACAAGCAGGATGTCAAGCAGAATTAAAATGGTCAGCGTCAAATCTTCTCCAATCTGCCTCTGTTTCACAGTAGCTAAGCAGCAGACGGCACCGATGGGTAGACAGGGGGGTATTTGAACAGTAAAGAGCCAGCAAATCCAATCATAGTCTAACACTAAAGACTTTTTATTCAAGGATTTTGCAAGTTTCAACATGTTACATTTAAGACCGTGAATTTTAGACACATTTTACATACCATCAACTTTAGTGATGGTTTTTCTCCAAATGAAAAAAAACAGAACAATACTGGGTGACAGCAGATGTTTGAAGTTTTTTTTGTGACAGATTTTCTTGCACAAGGTGCAACGGGGCTTAAAATGGATTCATGCTCTGCTGAAGCCTGCTGAAAATGACAAATTTAAAGACCTGTCAAAATTATATTGCAGACATTTTAGGCCTAAAATTCAGCTTATTGGATTTTTGACTTTAAGGCCCTGCAGAGACCCTGGTATTTCTAGAGGTTGCAGCATATTATAATAAGGGAACCAGCCTGTAACATTAACATCAAATTATGTGCAAAGAGTCTCCTTGAGAGTGCAGTATTTATCTCTGAATACTCGTCCTAACAGTTCTTGCTGATATAGTCTTGCTGATCTGTAGAAGAGCAGTTTTGACCCGAGGGGCTGTATTGACCTCGTCTACACAGCTTATTCTGTATATACCCTCATCATGTAGCAACATGGTTTGGGTCGCTGTGCCCTTTGCCCAAGCCAAAGCCCTTTTCTTCTGTGCTTGCCCTTTTCAGAAATGCTCTGTGTGCATTTCCCTGTGCTTGGCTGCCCTCTGCTCTCTACTACTGCAGTGCTCCCATGGGTGCTGTGGGAAACAATACTGCGCAGTAGTCCAATACAGGTCACAGCACTCCATTGTTTAAAATTAAGTGTCCAGACCAGAAAGGACAAAACAAAGTTGACTTTATGAGGCCTAATTAAAGCATCATTATCATCATATTGGATGAGGTTAAGTCATTAGAGTGGAGAAGTGTTCAGATCATCTGTTCTAACATCTGGGTGGATGCTGCACACACCCACTTGTGTGACTGGACCGTGTACCTGCTGCTGCTGCAGCCGGAGATCTGCCAGTTCTTTCTGGTCTTGGCTGTGCAGTCTTTTGAGCTCCTCACAGTTCTGCTTTAGATGGTTGTGCTCTCTGACCAGTTGGGCGTTGTCCCTCCTGAGTGTCTCCATCTCCTCCTTCAGCTGTGACTGTTCACCCAGGACACGGCTGTGCAACATGCTGTACAGAGGTCAAGCACATACATACAGGCCCGTTAAACACATACAGTACATACAGACTCATTGAGAACACAAAAACATCTGGTATATCCAGTTCTTTTGAACGATAAAATGGATGTAAAAAAACATGGAAAAATTGTCTGGAATGTATAAACTTTCAAGTCTAAATATCCATGTTGCAGGTGTGTTTTAATTTAGGCATAAACAGTAAAATATTCTACAATTTACCAGATTGTGTTAGTAAATCAGTAAATCAGGTGTCAAGCTATATGTTTATAAAAAACTCCTCATGTTCTTTGCCACTGTAAATAGATATTTCCTAAAAACAACACTGGCAGTAACACATTTTGACTCGTCAACCCTGCAGTGACCAGCTGTAAATTCATCTGCTGAGTCAAACTATTTGTCCGTCAGTCACCTGTTCTGTCTGTAAATGATATATAAACTGTCTAGTATCTAGTAACTTTGTGACCAATAATTTCAATTTCAAAGATGTTCAAACCTCTGCAGGGCTACTGTCATTAAAATGTATGTTTGATTTTTTTTATAACTGCCATCATCTGAAGAAAATACAAATCTTTACTACAGTAATGTGACTTGAAAACAGTGTAAAAGTGTCGATATGTAGTTATTATATGCTGCCATCATGAGACCATTTCACATTCATTTCATCGTCTCACAGCAGAAACAGGTAAACAGGAATAGCTTTTCATTGTGAATTAGACTGCATTAAAACATGGCTTTAATGTTCCTTTTATTTAATGTTCTTGTACATTACATGAACACTGTAAAACTGTAAGAGAAGAAACAAGTTTGTGATGAGCATCAAGAAAGATAAGAAAGAGTAAAATGTTATTTCATTTATTCGCCTGCATTTTGAAGTGACTTCCTTATTATACTCAACTTATTTTGACAGCTCATATTGGGTTGTTTCCAACCTTTTTTGGCTTGTGACCCTCATTTTAACATCACAAATTTCAGACATTCAAAACAGAGACATTTTTCTGCTGCAATTAATCTGTTTTAGATCATGTAATAGTTTGCTATACTATGTTGCAAATAAACATTAATTTTAGACGATATTTAGTCTATATAATGTATATTATTATGGACGGAGGCAGAAAAGCCAGGTGTAGATTACTGCACAAAGGGAGGATTGTATTTTCCTTGGTCAGGATATGTACAGTCAGTCCA
>JAPTYQ010000008.1:24964913-24987990 GCA_029814465.1 Ostorhinchus cyanosoma
ACATTTTTGTTTTTTGCATTTTTTTAATCAATTACTAGAAATTTCTGGCAACCCCATTTGAATTCCAGGCAACCGCACATGGGGTCCAGACCTCAAGGTGGAAAAACACTGCCCAAGAGCATCTGAAAATGTTCTAAATAGACACATTTTCTTTAACCAGTGAACCATATGATCCCTTTGTGTTCAAATAAATCTTGTCTAAGCTATGGGGCTGAATGATTCAATCACATAAATGCCTCCATTTTCCAAGCTTTTAATACCATGCATGTCTTTTTTTTTATGCCAATTCTGTCAATATGAAAGCCGGCGGTAGCTTCAAGGGATGTTCTTGCAATTAGGTTAATTGAAACACCATGCCAGTATTTTCCACAATTCCAGTCCAACAATGCAATAAATTTTCTTTATTATTTTTACGCTAAAGAGCAGCAGGTGGTTGGTGACAAAATGTTAGTACTGCATTTGCATTTAAAGCGAGTGCCAATACACATTTGTGATGGCTTTTATATAAAAATTAACCATCTACATTGGCTGTGGATCACTTACAGGTGAAAGAATTAGTATTCATGGGCACTGCTGAGGAAAATACACAGAAGAGTACTCACTGGTAGAAGTCGGCCTCTTTAACAGCCTCCTCGCACCTCTTTAGTGTTTTGGTGTGCTGGTTCTGAAGAGACTGCAAATCTGCCATGGCCCTCATGCACTGACTTTTCAGACGCTCATAGTCATGACTAGCTTTGGAATTTGGCCTTTGGGAGAAAAACAAAATGCAAGGCTTTAGCACTCCGTTAAAAGTGTAGAAGTATGAGTATGTGGAGACACATAAGACAGTTGACCTTACTCCAGTACAAAAGGTGAAAATTAAGGTTAGAACAAAAGGTTTCATGAAAATGCAAAAATGTGGCATTAGACATGCACTGGTGTAAGCCACGCGGCATTCCGTCATCTGTTGAACAACAAACATCTGGTAAGTGGAGCACATTAAACTTAATGAAGCATCCAGTTGTGCGAATGCCCTCTGTGTAAAGCAGAGTTAACATTACTACAAACAGCAGAGGATTAGTAAATGAAAACATGGCACCACAAACTGACGCAAACATCACCTGTGACTTAAACAAACTAGTGAGAAAACAGAGCGTTTGCTTTGAAAGCAATGAATATCAGGTGTGACTCAATAGCTGGCTTCAGTGCATTTTGAATAGACAAAAACAACAGCTGCTATCACAGTAGACAGGTCTGCAGACAGCTTAAAAAAAAAGTGTTAGTGAAAGAAAAAAACAAAAAAAACAGCAATAACAGCATCTTGGCAGGGAGGCCGCGATTTGCACCTGCAGTCGTCAAAGGTGGTCCCTGGCGTTGCCAATGCCAGACGCTTACGGAGCTCATCTCTCTCCCTGGTCACCTGACGGAGCTGGAACAAGATGGTATCCAGGTTGTCGCCGGATGGCCGGTTGTCGTTGATGGCTGGGGGTGGGGAGGACGCTTCACCGTTAACAGGCGAACCTGCAACAATGAGCACATTATCGGGGGCTGGGACTATTGATCAGCTGGTTCCTATACTGCATATACTGTATTAGCCCAAATGCAATGTAGTTACATGCACACGCAACATTACAGTTTCAGAAAATCTTACATGCATAGTATGTCATTTCTGCTGCTATTGGGGGAGGTGGAAGTGGTGGGAGGGGCTCAAAAAGATATAAGATACTACAGGAAGTAGCATGGGATCAGCTGACTTGAAATGTGTTTACAGTTGAGGCTAAAGTTTTATTCACACAACTATTGCTGTAGTTTAGTCACAATATGTCACCTTTATTTTCAATAAAGCAACATCTGTAGAGAATATTGACACCATTGACAGCTGACCAAACTGTAGCTGTTATTCAGACTCCTCTGACATGAACAATTACTGGACACATCTGATGTAAGGCAAGAAAAGACTTCAATGAAATATGGATAGACCTAGTAATTGTTAGATATTCTAATGCAGTAATGTCAAATATTATACCTTTGGGTGTTGCCAAAATACGCTTTTAAGACTTGAAAGACCTTTTATCTTTGATCTTTATAGCAACTATGTACAAAATGACCCTGTACGTACGAGTCTAAACCATCAGAAATCTGTTTAAGAAAAAAACTAAAAGGCAGAAAGAGGAGATCTAGAATAGGTAACACATTCCATTATCTCATATTTTCTGCCCAAGGTCTCCAGATAGGCTTTTACTAAATTCCAGTTTTTGCACAGATATTTGCGAGACCCTTTGTGGAGATATGTATTTATTGTAGTTTCATTTACTCTGCAAAAATCTTGACAGACGACTTTTGACATAACTGACTTAATTATTCCCATATTTGAAGAAAGCTCTATGGTTTAACCGTAATAAATGCTGAAACACTTCAGTGAAAGTTTTAGGTTTTCCACAAGGAATAATTATGTCCCCAGGCGTCATGTGTTTGTGATCCAACAGCTCCATTCTAACCTGTTCTGGTTACGAGTGAATTTTGGCTGAGTGATCAACAGAAAAGGTTCTGTGATTAAGATACTAAGGCCGTCCTCTTTCTTACCGCGTATCCTTAAGCGTTTGCGCTAAATATTACATCACTTTTCAAAGAAGTTCAGGGAGAAAACATATTATAAAAAGGAGCCAGTCATTTTGGGGGATGTTTTCTTCACAGAAAAGGAAGAACACCCATGGCAAAGAGACTGGGGCAGGAAATCTGAGGATTATGTTCATCTTTGGCTCAATATTTGGCCCTTTTGGAGGTTTATGTAACGCAGCTGAGTCATTTGGATCCTTGTCAAAACTCGGGGAAAAAGGCAACCACGGTAAACTTACTTTAAAAAAAAAGAGAAAGACATTGGGTGAGAGCGTTTTGTCGTTGTCGTTACGTTGATGTAGGGCTTTTAGCAAATGAAACGAAAGGGAAAAAAAACCTTTGCACAATAGGCAGTCGGGGGAAAAAAAAATTCAATTACAAATAGAGAAGCCATGGTTGAGCCAGTAGTGGACTGTTTTTAGGATTTACTTAAAGTGTGCTCTAAAGATGGCATAGAACGTCTGGGATGTGGCGTGACACACACAAAGCCTTATGGGGGTCTTGGGCCATTATACATACCGACACTACTGAGGGAGCTGCTGCTTTCTGAGTCAGAGGGCATGGTGGAGAGGACGCTGTACGTAGAGCCTGCCAAGAAACAAAGACCAAGGAAGGGACACATTTAGACATAAAGCAGCGATAGATTCATGAGCCAATTAAGCACTAGCGTGAATTAATTGCCAGGACAAGGTAGAAAGAAACGAATATTACACAGTCAGCTTTATATTCCCAGCATAGTGATATGATAAATTTGATGCAGGGTATGTTTTTAGCGCCTCTATATTATCACTCCAGACTGCCGTCGTCATTAAACCTCCTCTCTCACTGTGCTCTCTGCCTTGCTTTGATGTATAGTCCCTGTATGTTTCTGCTACACAGGCAGAATGTCACGGCTGAAATGGGATTTTCTCTTTTTATGTCAAGCACACAGAGAGAGAGAGGGAGACAGAGAGAAAATGATTCTCCATCTGAATGGCTGTACACACCGTTAAGCTGGGGGATATTTTGCACAGGCTTCCACAATCTGTGGGAGAGGCTATGCAGATAGACATTATGTTGTATAGTCTCTGCTTTAAAAAGAGGAAGCGTAAACATGCCCGGCAAGACTAACACAATGGTTTTAGAGATCCACCTTAAAATCATCTGCTGAACAGTCGAGCATTTTCTGACGTGAGGTGATTATATTGAGTTTCACGTGAGAAAATTCCAGAAAATATAGAAAATGTATCAGATTTTCAGAGCGCAAGACAAGAAATCAGATCATAGGGCTGGTTACACTTGATACAGAAAAGCAACCTGCTCTGCACTGTCACCGGTATGCATCAGTATTATTTACACAATGATAATAATAATAATAATAATAATAATAATAATACCCCAATATACAGGTTACTTGCAGCACCAAAATGTTTTTAATTCACAGTAAAGAATTGCCATAATATATCATCATGCTAGGAATATTATTTATTTGACTGACTTCTTTCCAGAGCGATGTTATTAAAACAGAAAAAAATATTTCATTATATTAAATTACTGCAGATTATTTTTAAGACATACAGTGCATTCACACAAATAATTTGACGCATTAATTAAAGACATAATGGTTACCGCATCAGTCAACTTTTTTCCATGTTTTTCTTTCTACTCCTTAGATAATGTGAAAATCTATGGCCTGCGTGTTTTACTATAAATACTGTAATGACAGTAGTTGAAAATAATGTGCAAATGAAATTTTAAGCAAAATTTTGTCAGATTTTCTTCACAGGAGGACCCCACCAAAACCCATGACCCTCCACAGCACCTAAAGCCCCAGGAAATGTCGGAAAACCCTGCTACCACTATAATCAGCATATTGGTTTATTGACCAGTTGTCTGCTGTACAATCAGTTTGCCATCTCAGTTATACTGCTTAACTGTTTAGTGTGAAATTATTTTACATCTGGTTTATATAATTTAACACATGTGTACAATGACAGGAATAAATGCACAATCCAAGTGAATGAGATACAAATAACACAACATGGCCACTGCAGATATGAACAAGGTCTTGCTGTGTACAGAGGATAGCAGAGCAGAGGAATGGGAGCTGCCTTTGTCAGCAGCAGGCAGTAGATTGACGCCAACTGTTCTAGATCTCCATCTCTGTCCTTGCCTCCCCACTGGGTTTAGCTACAACTCTGGCTCCAGCCCTCAATGTGTGACAAGGCCAAGCCTAATTAACTATGAGCTCTGTGCGAGTGAGCCACTCCATCTTAGGCCCCGCAGACAGAAGAGGGGGTAGGGAGGGGAGAGGGGTAGGGAGGGGAGGAGGGTGAGAGGGTAACCAAGGGGAAGACGAAGAGCAATGTGAAGAGCACAGATGAAACGAGATAGTCCAACTAAAGACGCAAACAAGATAAGGAGGGAGGGCGTTTGGAAGACAAAGAGAAAGGCGAGTAAGAGGAAAGACATGGGGGGAAGGAGAAAAGAGCAGGGTGGAAAGACTTTTAATCTGTTCTGACATTCCCTGATGCTCGACACTTTTACTCTGAAGTGCTCAAAGCACGCGGCTTTGATTTCATATTGTTCCATCAGACATGATGAGAACTGCTGTGGGGTTGCACGGCATTACGTCTCTGTGCCCAACACAAGCTCTGCATAATGATTTAAATGCTCATTTCCACTGAAAAGCAACAAATGACTTCTTGAACCCAGCGTCTGATTGATGAGCTCCCTCAGTATAAGACCAGAGCGACTCAGAGGTATTATGTCAGCGCAGCTTAAGGAAAAGACATGTTAAAATACCACATAGTGTTAGTGAAGCTCAGTGCCGGAAAAAAAGCCTGAAAATGTAGCTTCTATGTTGCGTTTTTGCATTTTATTATTTTGGACAAAAACACTATAACAAATTAAAATCCCAGTAATCTCTAGTGCTGAGGACACTCACCAATCAACAGAAAGTAGTCATTACCACAGAGGAGCAATTCAGGGACAATCCTCAACATCCCCAATCTGATAAAAATAAGAGAAATATCTACTGATGGACTACCATATATGCCAGATGAAGACCCAACTGACTGGTAGCTGATTGGTTTGTCAACTACTATTGTGAAGTTTCATCTTATGGAGCTGACGAAGCAAGAGGGGATATGGGAGAAACTTAGTTAACACTATCACAGACTTTTGAAAAACACAAATGAAGAGAACTGAATACAGTGCTGACATATTGTGGTGTTATCACACTGCAGTGTGGAGAAAAAAAAAATTCTGATGCTTAAAGCCCAAAAACCACAATAATAAAGGAGGCACTACATCAACTAAAGTGGTGACATGACACTGACAACTACAGAAAAGGTCTGAAACTTCTGTTTTTCAGTTTGTTTGTTGTTTTTTTGTTTTTGTTTTTTTTTTATATGGAAGATTTATGAATTTCAAACTTTCTGATAATACATTGATGGAAAACATATCATACTGCTAACAGACACCATTTCAGCTACTTGCCAACACACAAAGTTTGGTGATAGTAATGTCTACCGTTACAAAGGTACCAGACAGACCATATAATGGTATATTGAATTCATTCTAGCATTAATATTAGTTATACTAAGAGAAAAAGTTGTAAATGCAAAATGAGAAAATTTTAACATTTGTGTAGCAAAACCCTTTCATGGTCTTATTATGCAGCTTTTTTAATATCAACTCAACACTGCATGGTTTTTGGCATTTCCACACTTAGAGCAGGAACCACCAGGTACTATAAGATACCATTTCTAGATTCAGTTTTGCCAAGGTTCTAAGTGAGCCAAAGCAATTCTAAACACAAGGTAAATTTATGGAGATCACAGATTGGTTGATCCATGATCATCACTGTGCTGTATGTCAGAGAAAATGTTCAAGTCAGCTCTATATTGAAAATTACAAATGTTAAGGCCAAATAATCGTCAGACAAAAAAATATCGTCAGACAAAACATTATTGGTATTTCATAACTTAGTTTGATGTTCATTCTCCTCCTTTGTCACCTTGCTCGTAGCTTCAGTCATGCTAAAGATGATGCTACAGTAGTTTACACTGTGTCACTATGACGACCACCCAAGCAGAGCAAGCATTTCTACCTACAGTGGAAATGCAACTTGCAAGCAGCCAAAGCAAATAAAGCCATTCTGACTTGAGTCAAGCTGATAACATGTGGAAAAGCAACATTAGCGTTCAACTACAGAAGAGCTGAAAGGAAAAAAAGTTTTATTCGATAAAGAGAAGTTACTACTGTGCACATGAGCAAAACGGCTATCAACATCCAAGACTTCTTTAAGCCCTAAAATCAAATCAATTTTGATCAAAATTGATGAAAAAAGATAATTAGTGTCCTTTAGAGTGTGTGATAATTGGAGCCAGCATCTAGGAGCTGTCAGTGGGCTTCACTTCAAGATACTTCCACATTCATGTGCATCATAACCCTCCCACACAGCACTGAAATCGTGGGTATGATGGGCTTATTAGTTACCTCAGTGAGTCCACCAAAGAATGGGAGTATGGATCTGATGTCAGGCTAGCTGGTGGTCGATGGGTCAGCGGCATTAGCCTTTTCCAACAGGCTTTTAATCATCAATAGCAATTAGCACAAGCCACATTCAGTAAGGCCGATCATTTGTAAACAGGCTCACTGCATCAATAAGCTATGCATCCATTAGGGAAGCATGGATTTGATCTGTAATGGGGGGGCTGGAGGGGGTCCACCAGTCAGATCCCATAAATCAGAGCTGTGAAAGTAAATCCAACATTCCAGCTATGTTTTCAGATAGGCGCATGACAAAGCAGAGGTTTACTCAGCTTTGTTTGACAAAGATCTCTGGAGAAGCCATTAGGTGCAGTCATATGGAGCGTGCAGTAGCTCCTGACATCCATCAGGAGACACACTCCAAGGTGAGAAATATTCCAGTGGAGAGCCTGAGGTAACACTGACAAAGGCCTGTCGCTGTGATCTAAATAGGTCAGGTGAGTGCTTGCCTGACCTTAGGGCTCCGACTCCCCCCTCCCCTCATTTCTCCGCTCTCCCCTTCTGCTTTCCTTTCCAATCAAGGTCTGTGCTCAGCGTCAACAGTTGCCTCAGACAACCAGATTATGTTCTCCAGCGCATAAAGCAAGATGACACGCGTTGCCATGGTGAAGCTGGATGAGAGGAATAGTAAATTCTGCAGCATGGTGAAAAGGAAGAGCAGAAGAGTTGGGAGGCTGGTGAAAGGAGAGCCTTATCAAAGAAAGATGCAAAGTCTGGCTTCCACCGTCGGGTGAGACTAAATTATTCAGGAGTTTGAGCAAATTCTCCCATCCGACAGTCAAAGCGTTTGCCCAGATCATAAAAACATGTATAATAATTACCGCGGCACTTGAAATTCTGTCTGCAAGAAGAGCCAGGATAATATTTACAGGACATTCAATAAGGGACCAGCATTAGCATTCCAAAAATAAGACTGTGTACTGATCTCTATTAGCTGCTGTCAGCTTTTCTCATTGTCAGTGACCGGCACTGATTCAGTCCAAATAGTCTTTGTTCTTTTTCTCCTTTTGTGTCCCCATCCTCACAGCCATTAAACTAAAGAAGCATAAATAACAGCAATGCTAATAATATATAGAATATAATATGGCTGAAAACTGCCCCCTCATTTTATTGTGTACTTAAGTGAGGCTGGAAGATGTGTCAGCATTAAGCCTTTTCTCTCCTCTTGGCATCCTGAGCCTATAAATCTGAATATCCTTGGCTGTATTTGGCTCACAGTGTAAAGAGACTGGTTTCATATAGAGAGAGATGCACGGATCGCACAGTGTATATTTTTGGTTGGGTTTCACCGTCCTAAACTATCTTATCAAGGGAGAAAGTAACCTAGTTTCTCATACACTTGTATATAGAGATGTGTGATACAATGGAATGATACAAGAAACATCCATTGTTTGATTAAAGGTTTTATCATTGACTTCATTCTGTCACAAAAAAAAAAACACTATTTAGAGGAAGATTTTCTGTCATTTGGACAATGGCTTGTAGTGTTTGACATAGTGCAGATGGAGACAATCCAAACATAGAACAAAGTGAATGGGTTAATAGGGCTTACGATTACAATTAATCACGATTTTAAACATCACGATTAAGTAATTGTCAAGGCAGCCAAAAAACATCTCATAAACTACAGTAGATTAAAAGCGGAACCAAAGACACGCCAATATCCGCTTCCCACACGGAATGAAAGCAACGTTACAGAAGCACTGCATTCAACGTTCCATGAGTGAAAATGATAGAAGGAACAAGCTTCTCATTCAGAAATGCGACTCACAAATACGTCACATATTTCTGAATTGTCCTGACTGTATATTTTCGATGCGGGCTCACTTTTGTTTCCATAGAGTTTGTGTTTATTATCGTTGTGTACGCAGCTTCCATTCAGGTCACCATTGCCCAACCCATTCACAACAATCTGTCTGTATAGCTTTGGTACAGTAAGGACGTTCTTCTCCAGCTCAGACTGTCATACAAGCTTCAGGAGGATGAACTTTTGAATTGATGCAGTAAACACGGTTTACAAATAGTCTGATGCTTCACAACAGCAGGAGATGTAGAGGAATTAGTAACACATGTTAAGTTTCACTTTCATGTGGTTGCAGTACGGGAGGTTTATATGTGGGGGTGCGGCACAGACAGCACCCCCACGTCTAAACCCCGCAAAATAAATCGTAGTAATCGTGAAACCATGATTGTTTCTCTGATGATAATCGTAGCATCAAAATCTCTAAATGTTACATCCCCAGTCTGAACAGGAGCTACATGAGAGATGAGGGGCCCGTACCTCTATCAGAAGGTTACTTTATGAAAACAGACAAAAAAGGAGAAAAAAAAGATAAAATATTAGCAATTCATTTATAAAAATTCAAAACACAAGGAATAGTTCAATGTGGTTATTTTATAGCACTCATTTATTCAGTGGCTTTACAGAAAATGGGTTATATTCTATACATTTCATCTGGATGTGAAAAATCCTTTGAGAGATATCAGAATATGATATTTTAATCACATCACAGAGCCCTTTATGATTCCATAGGATATTAAAGCATCTTTTTGTGACTGAGTTTTTATTTCTTTCCCGGACAACTGTATCCAGTTAGAAAAGCTTAAACTAATTTCTCACATCCTTGCATCCTTAACTTCATCACATCAAGTGTAAATTCAGTGTTATTCAAATGAATAATGAAACAGTGTAAATTCCCTCATCCAATTCCCTCCCCTGCACTCTGGGTCTTTCCATGCAGTGGGCTTAACTTCTGGGGAGGCAATGACATCAGAGGACAAGACTCTGGGCATTAGGCCAGTGATGTCTTACTGCTGGAGTAAAGGATTGATCATCTGATTTAAGGAGTCTACACTGAGCATAAACATTAAGACATCTGACATGACGACTCTATGAGCCACGATTACTTCACCGCACGCACAGCCTGACTCACGGCTCCATGTTCATGTCGGCCTGTGGTCAAACCCCTCTACTCTTTTTCAATCACTGGTCCAAAGTCTGCCATTTGGTATAACATGCAACTTTGACAGGGAGAAACATCCAGCTCAGATACAGCCAGTCATGTTGAATAAACACTGTGAGGCACGAACTGTAAGAACAGAGAGTACATGTGCGAAGAATCAACAAAAGGCCTTCAGCTTTCAACCCTGCACACCAGCACTAATGTCTAAAAAAGCCCCCGAAGGCCAATCCAGCCTATTATCAACAAGCCATTATAGCTCTTCTCTCTGGGAAGAGCCCTGGCTCAGCATAAATGAGACATAATTTCTTTCTGAGCAGCCTGCCAGTGCCAGTGATTAGGTCAAAAACAAGAAGGTGAAAGATGTCTGCAACATGTCGTGCAAATGCTCTGTTACACAGCGAGGACAAATACAAACCAGTGCTCGGCTACGTAAAAGGCTGTCTGTGTGGAATAAGCCCACTGCTGGAATTTGGACAATCTTTGTGACATTCCTTTCATTTTTAATCAGAAGAACACTGTGTTGATTCAGAGAGCATCTTTATAGTGCTTGTTGAGATAATTCTGAGATTAAACTCCGCTCTCATTTTGTAAAGGTCAGTAACAGAAAGGAATCCAGTACATAAGGTCACTTTAACATTAATAAGACCTAACAGTTTGCTGCTACTACAAATTAACAGTTGTGACAAGCAGGACTTTGTACTGTGCATCATCAATGCATGATATTTCACACTGTTAGTTCTGAGCCTCACAATCACAAACACTTCCTTAGCATCTGTATTTCAGAGCCACCACTGTGAAGCTTCAAAACAACTTCATCAGTATCACGTCTGTTTTCATATCCATTCTGCATATCTCATTAGTGGTTTGTGTCCTACCCCTGGTTATGAAATGCACCGTCCACTAGCAGGGCTCTGAGGCATTGTTGGGAGGCGATGCTGATTTATTTGCCAAGTGTGCACAACATGCAACATCAAAACATTCAAGCTCAACGTGTTCTGTGACCTTTTGTTGTCCCACTTCCAATTTGGGAAAAAAAAGAAAAAAAAAAGAAAAAGAAGTGCAGCATCAGACACAGCACTCTGCCCTGTGCCTCCTTTGCTGGAGATTACTGGTCAAATTTTATCTGTGGACTGAAGGAGCGAATAGAACGCATAATAATGTACTCCTATAAGAAAAAGATGAGTTGACAGGTTAAGAAGGGGGTTGTGGAAAAAGAGAGCGAGAGAGAGAGAGAGAGAGAGAGAGAGGACTGTGATGGGAGAAGAAATGGGATAGTGAGAAAAGTCCAGCACAACAAAACACAACGGAGCGTAAAAATGCCTATTAGAGGGGAATGGTTAGACAAAGAGTGAAGCCGTTTATTTCCATGACTTCATTGCGCTGGTAAACATTTAGATGCTGGCATTTCCTCTACCTTGTGTGTAATTAGGTAGAGGAGGAACATGTGTAAAATGGTAATGAAGTCCTGCTCCACGGTAGAGCCTCCTGGCTGTGGTGTGCATGTTCAGCTGTAGATAAACCTGACGTCAGAAGTTCACATAAGAGTGAAGAAATCCATCACTGTCATAACACTAAAACAATGACATGGGCATCGAGTAGGTAGAACACAATAGAACCAAAACTCAAGCACCGTTTCTACCAAATGGGAAATGGATTAGGTCGGATTATTGATCATCATCACTGACGGGTAACTCTATAACATCTAAACTGTGAATTATTGCAACAGTAACCAGTACCAGCAACTGATTTCATTACTGATTAATGAAGATTATGCGGTCACTAAACCGATAAGTCTGTAAAATACCAGAAACAGTGTAATTGTACACATTACAGCATATGGTTATATTGTAAGTGCATGGCTTACACGAGTAGAACAGTGGACATTTAATTCTCAAAGTTATGAAATTAATCCCAGCTTCATAGTCAAAAGTGAAACATGTGAAACTACATTTTGCAATAATGTGATGCATATTGTAATTCTATATAACTTCCCTACATTTTTGTAATAAATGATTATATATTGCAGGAGTTATTTTGCCACATGAAAGCTGCACTTTTAGAAGCTCTCGCATCTACATTCTTTATCAGCTGAAGGTGTTTGATGGGATTTTTGGGATCTTAGGCCCTGTCCATGCGAAGACGGCTTTGGTTGTATCCGCAAAAGTTTTATATCAGATAGGCCTTTCGTCCACATGAAACCAGCGTTTTCAGTCACTGAAATCGCAACTTTTTGAAACCGGGTCCCAGAGTGGATGAATTTGAAAACACTGGTTGCACGTATTCATCTGTATGACCAAACTGCAACTGATCTAAAACGATATCACAGCTCCACTTCTCTAACCTTTCACCCCAGAAGAAACACACCACTTCACAACAAGGGTAGTGCTTGTGCTACAACAGCTACTGAGCTTATCGGAAATATTGAATCAAAATCTTCAGCTACTCTTTCATTACAATGAGCAACAAACAACCATAACTAACAATATTCACTACATGCTCTTGGATCTACTGCAGAGAGGGGCAACCAGAAGGAAACATTGGAGGAGACCCAGTAGAACCAAGCAAACTTTATAAGCATGCTCCACGAGAGCATTACAACGTCACAGACAGGCCTGACAATTGTATCATTTTCAGTGGTTTCGTGTGGACATACATTTCCTGAAACAACTCTGTGTTTACAGAGCACTTTTTTGAAAACAACTAAGAAAAAGATGCAGTTTCATGTGGACATGGCCTCAGTCAATGCTGCTAGAAATAACAGTCTGGCTGAATTTGTCCAGGTTAGTTCTACAAGTGCCGAATTTGTATTTGCTACATACAAGTAATATTTTTTTAAAACCTGCTGTTTTCTGGTTACTGTTTTAAATTGCTCTTCAGTGTTACATAAGTGTGCACTATAATTATACATGTGAATACAAACTCAACACACAATTAGAATTAATGAAGACCATAAACAGTGGCTGATGCATTTCAATGTAATGCAATCCTCGTTTTCTATATTGCTGCATATGACTCCTTTGTCATCAATTAATACAAGCAGTTGGATAAATCTCAAAACCCTTTCATTTCGAAAATGTCAGCAGTATCTATGCGTCCCACCTCGGTACATAAACACAAAAACAAAAACATAAATCCCTCTGCGGTGCACTACAGGTGAAGGTGAATATTAACCAGACTCATGCATGGATGTGATTAATATATCCTCATCACGATGCATCATCTCACACTTCTAACACCGCTCCAACGTAACGCAACTGTTAAAAATAGATATAGATGAAGACATCCATTTGGTTGGTTGTTACATACATTTCCATCAGAAAAAAAGTGCAACTCCTGTAACCACTGCAATATGTGATCATATTAAAAAAAAACGTAAGGATCTTATTACATATTGGACACAAGCTATGAATTATAAAATGTAGTTTATTATTACAAAAAGCATTATAGTGTTGCTTTACATTATGTGCTGTACACACTTTACACAAGTTGGCCACTGCCAGGCTTTTAGTTTCTTTGAGAGCACTTTACACCGCGGCGTGCAAAAAACTTGGCTCTTACAACTTAACTCCGCATTGCTGGATGCACAGAGATACTGCAATGTAATAAAACGCACTCCAACAAGTCCATAAAATGTGATCTGCTTAAATGTCATCAATCAAAGCGAAGCGGAACCATCAGTTACCAGAAGATGAATTGATGGCGGAAAGGACATGGCCAGCAAGGGAACGAAGGGAGAAAAAAGTGGTGAGGGGAATGAAAGTGGAGTGATGAGGTGAGTGACAATGTGCGTCAGCGGCTAACAGACACTGACAAAGACGGAGAGGACGGATGAGACAAGAGGGAAAGAAGGAGGAAGAAAGTCAGGTCCGGCTCTTGGGAGATATTTAAGAGCATCGGTCGTGACAGAGCGTCAAGGTCATAACTCATTCTGTCTGTCCACGGTGCTTTATGGAGTGGGACAGAGAAACTGGTTGACAGTGGGGAGAGCACCCCCACCCCTCCCCTCTCCACAGACACACAGGCCTATGTCCTCGGCTGCTGTACAGAGAACAAGCTGCTGACTGGGCACTTTGGGTCCACTCAACTTCTCAACAAAAGCCCTGTTGTCTCCCTCTCTCTTGCTCCCCGTTTCTATCACCCTCCTCTGTCTTTCTGCTGTGTCCCTCCTTTTAAGTGTGAGGAGAAACAAAAACCACTCAGGGAGGCGGAAGAAATATAATGAGTCAGAGAAGAGGGAGAAAGGGATGGTCGCAGAGTCAGAGGAAAGGACAACAACAAAAGGCAAGAAATCAAGACAATGGGAAAGTATAGAGGGAGAAAAGGTGCAGAGGAACATTGTGGATGTTGCATCTTGTCAGGGAGGATTGTGTTGTCTTCCTATCCGAGTCTGTTTATATCACTGTCACAGGCCTTGGAATCTGAAAAGGGAGCAGGGGGGGTGTGCAGGTACATCTCTTCTTCCCGTATATGCTTTCAGGTATAATCAAGGAACAAGCAGAGTTTAAAACTGAAGCAAAAGTATTTTTAAAGCGTAACAGTACCGACAGCTCCTTGAATCTGGTTCGAAATGACGCCTTAGCAAAACCTCCAACTTCTTGTTACAAATACTATGACAATGATTCCTTTTCTGGCATCATTAGGTTCTTATTACGACTATAACTACCTTGTGATAGGTATACTCAGTCCTTTTGTAAATTATGATTCCATTATGAAGATTTTACAGCTAATAATATGGTTTCATATCTTCCCTGCAGCAGGTGACTGAAAGGTGTGATTGACGCCTGCAGAGTCAGACTTTCAGCCACTGTTATTGGAGAAAACTCATTTCCAGACCAATGGCTTTACTGTCAGGATTTACACAATCAAGACATCATAGGAGTCTGTTACACAAATGTTTTAGAATGTTTAGTTTTCCCAGCAGAAATTTGCTTCAGTAAGTATTATATAGTTTATTAGCTAACCTGCTAATCATTAACCTTAGACAAGAAATTCAATTGATTTGACAAAATATGGTCACTTCTGACACCTCAAAGCATGACCCGGGGACAGCAAAATGCCATACTCAAGGCTTCAAAACAGCAATCCACAACCCAACACTACATCCAATTCTTTGGGTAGAACATTGTCCAAAAACCAAGTGAATTTTCTGCACTGCAGCTAAAATCATAGTTTGATCATTTGCTGAGATGAGTGAGTTACTGATCCCTCCCGGCATACTGATGCACAAAACAGGCTAAATAATGGATGGTCTGTTTGAATGTTCTCCAGAGCAGATGTGTTGGAATTTGCAAACCCCAAGCTTTAAACAACTGAGCAGGTAGTGCGTTTTTCCTTTGGGGTTAGGACCTTTCTTTGTTGTTGCATACAAATGCCATCACAAACATAAACGGAAAATTAGGCATATTTAAGCCGAGTAGCAGGCAACTAGATTGAGAGATCGACAACTTGAGGAGGTTACTATCAGCAAGACTTATCACATGGTCATATTTTCCAATCTCGGCGCACTCTGCGTCTTTCACTGCGCCAAAGCTCTGAAGATTTCATCCCCATATACCCTTTTCAAAGCTTCGCTGCCTAAAGGTACATACAAAGCAGCTTGTCTCTGGTCTTTTACAAGTGTGGGTAAAACATGGTAATCGCATCAACTGAATCACTACACTAAAGATAATAGAAAAAGTGCGACACTACAGTCAAAACAGCAGCAGCCAAGAGCGTGGCAGCTAATACAGAGGACTGTGGAGGCATGGTAATGCTTGTCTCACTGCGAGTTTACACCAGAGAGAGGAGAGCTGGGCATAATCCTCTGTTGAATAACCACAGGCAGGCAGACCAGCCAGACTCACTACTGGTACTTTCTCTCTCCTCGTACAGGGCATTGAACACCGTATTTTAACCCCGGGGCCCAATGTAAGAGCCAAGAAAAGGACATGTGAAGAGCAGCGATGTCAAGGCCAGTCAAAGTTGAGAGACGTGGGAACAGAGGGGCCAATTTTGCAGCCGCTCACAGGTGAACGAGTGTCACAGTATATCAGGTTTATTGTTATTCTGCAACAACAAAACTAGATACAAGGAAGTAATAAAGCTCAAGGAAGCATTAGTGATCCAGTCAGCAGAGCAGTAAGATACAACCTCAGCAATAGCTTGTAAAGTCTGCTCACTGGTAGTACACACACTTGGCAGCTGAGTACTAGAGATCACAAAGGGTACTTAAAAAAGGGGCATCTGGCAAAAAATAAAGCTTTAAAATCATCTACCAGACAGTAGGTTTATTTTGAGCAGTATATCGAGGTAACATTCATCCCTGCTTCTGGATCTCAAGGCTCATCCTGCAGCCAGTGCCTCAGGGCATGACGCTGGTTGTGAGTAAGCCACTGGCTTCAGTCATTCAGACAAAGCAAAACAGGCAAAACTAGACAAGGCTTTTACACTTGGTTGCCCTTTGTCTCTGTGCAACAACAACCAAAACCACTCAAGCAGAGGCAGTTTCTATGAGGACAGAGTGCAAATCAAATGCAGCAACAAGGAACCCCATGCAATTAAAAGTGGAAATCTGGTGTTTTGTGCACCATTGGAGAACATTTGAAGATGGAGATGCTAACACAGCTCCTCTTCTCCCTAAATGGACGAGTGGACTGAACACAGTGCTTCAGTTTCATAATCATGCATGGGTAGGCTGTATGCACACACCCATGTACAGGTCGATACAGTCCTACATGTCAGTGGTAAACCCGTTGTCATGGAAACAAGTCAGGCTACCTAATGTACCATAACCATTTCATGCCACTGATAGAAATTGGAGATGTGGTGAACTGACATGTAAGAAATTAGTACCTGCACATTGATAGCCAAATCCTCTCCACAGTATGGCTGAGTGACCAGGGATATTGCAGTGAATGGGAAAGGGGATTGCACCAGAGGAAGGAGAAGCAAAAGCAGAATAGTCTATCTTGACTAAATTAATCACAAGCTGTGCATTAGGTCTCCAGGCTCTTATGCATACTGAGTTTAAAGACACAGGCCAGTGCATTGTGATTCTGCATGCAATCACCAAAGGATTACAATGCACTCTGCTGATGACAAATATTTTTAAGAACCTTTTAAATCTGTCAGTGGTTCTGTGTGTTTGTAGTTTGTGCATCTTCTTGCTCCAGACCACCCAAATTGAATGGAAAGGAGCACGGACAGTGCAAGGGGCTCTTGAACTCATTTTTAGATTCAAGCCAAAGCCTGTTTAGGTGCAGTGTGTTCTTACCAGTGGAGTGGTCCACAGGTCCGCCGTTGTTGCTGAACAGGGTAGAGTACAGGTCAGGGTATGCCTTCTCCAGGGCCACACACAGGTCGAGGAAATGGTCGCTCTCCTTGTTCATCAGCATCTTCAAAAGGTGGTCTACTTTCTCAGCGCTGGACGAACAGTTCTGGTCCAGTTCAAACCGATCGAGTTGGCTCAAGGTACCAGAAACTATCAGCAGCTCGATGACTCGGTCTGCATCTGTTATGGACTCCAATAAGTTCTGGTGGCACTGGTCTAGCAACTCTTTGTGCTTTGGCTCCATTGCTATCCGCTGTAGTTCCGTAGCTTCCCAGCTAACCCAGACAGCCAAGTGGATGTAATATCCTTACCGATCAAAAGTACTGTGCGATTATTAAACTTAACTTATCGCGGCTCTCAGAAGTTCGCCGGAGCCACCACGGCATTAGGTTACACGCGAGATCAATTTTTATAGCATATTGAAAAAGGCACAAGAAGCCATATTTGTTGCCCAAGGCTGTTGACTGCACTAAACAGCGATACATTTTTCCATCTTACTCGCGTGGAGCAGTTCAAGTCGTTTTTTGCTGGCCGTCTGAGTACGCCTCAGTCGAACACATTTTCCTCTTCTCATGTATCATTTAATGCGCCCTTTGCCGACTCAACTGCTGGAAAAACTCACGTAACTCCGCCGCTGATCCCCAGTTACAGTGTATCCTCCGCCATGTCTGGGCAACTCAGCAGCTGCTGCCCGCTGTCAATCAACGTTCGCTTCAATGACCATATAAGGCCAAAATGGGGCGGGGCTTGGATAAAACACACCCATTTCTTCAATGGGCGTACACATCACGCCGTAGTACGTCGAAGACCCCAAGCGGAAAATGAGAATGGTTAGAATTTGCATGGAAAAATAGGGATGCATCAAAAATAGTGAGGTGCATTGAATGGACCTCGTGGAGGCACAACATACCCTCCCAAAGCCTAATAAAAAAGACTTGAATTGTACAGAGGTATAGGTAATGGTAGGAATTGAGCTAATTTGCTGCTATTATTGAAGCATTACGAATTTATGACATGGAAATTTATGTGAGCCAAGTAGATTAACCTTCAACTGTACAGCAACCTTCAGCTATACAGTAATAACATATTATTGCATAGTAGTACCCTATTGCTTGGGTTTATCACAAAATAAAATCCAGAAATAAAAAAAAAAATGTTTTAGATGTATATTTCAAGTATTTGTCATGTCATATTTGCTAATTGTATTCTTTATCATACAATTACTGGGCATATATATATGTATATAAAATAATCCCTTGTGTACACGTTGTATCACAATTGTACATTCCTCTACAAAAAAAAGCACAATGTAATCTGTCACTTCCAGTGCACATATATGTTGGGTTGGAAAACAGGGAGCACTGAACCATGCATGAACATATAAGCAATATGAAAAAGTGACAAATATAAATTATGTGTGAAATACATTGTTGCCGGATGCACTCTGGCACACACTTCACATCCACAGCTGAATAGAGATTGTTGGCTCAGAGGCAAGCCACTGCAGGCATACCTCTCCCACCATGACCTTATTCATGTATGCACTGAATCTCATCGTGACATCTACAACTCTCTCCCCCTCTCCGTCTCGCTCTCTCTCTGCCATGCTGGCTGCAGCTTGTGCAACCATGTGCTATCCCCTCAGATGAAAAATTAATTACAATTCATTCATATCAAAGGGAAGCGAGTCCCCACTGATGACACAGATTGGATGGCTGTGTCTGCACCCTACTTCTGAGGACACTGTTGAATACAAAGATGACAGCCTGATGCTTTTTTATTTTTGAGTTTCTGAATCAGCTTATTATTTAGACAACAGGGGCGGTGTTGGTTGTTATTAGGCAATTTGCTGAAAAAGAAACAGATTTGTTTATCAACAGCCCACTTTTAGGGAATATAATATATTATTGAAAACATTGTCAGAAGGCATATCCATCATTTATAGCCAAACTTTTTCTTAATAAGTTTTTTATTATCAGTCTGGGTGATTTTCTGGTCTAATGGAATGGGTGTCAGTGCAAGAGATGGAAAAACAAGTGCTTTATTATCCAATCAATTTTAACACATTATTAAGGGCATCCTGTTGCAGTGGTGGTATTTTATATGCATCATTAAAAAGCTTACTCCCAGTGAACAAAGTCAGTGGAAAAAGAAGGCAATGACAATATGTTACAGGAGAAGTAGTGATGCTTTTAATGTGAACTCATGTTTCATAAAGGTGTGACAATTCCCTGCAGATTATATCACATTTTGAGTTATTCTTAGACATTAAATAAGGCAATCCATGGATTTTAATTAAGTTTAAGTGATGCAGCCTTCAGATGAAAGCCTGCAACACATGCCTAGTTTCTGGTAATAATGATATAGAGACAACATTGTTAATAGTGCTGAACACTTTGATGCTAAAATTATCCTCTTAGTCATCTAACGATGCCTAAATTATGTTACAAAGATCCATCTAATCACATTTAACCTTCATTAAAATTCAAGATATTGTAATCATAACATCTATCTATGGCCCTCTAGCCCTTGCTGTCATGCATAGTCAACTTTAACATGATGTGATCAAATATGATTCCTCCAGCATGGCTGTTGCCCAAGGGTCTCCCATGTCTCCAACAGCATTGCAGACATGCTAGTCTTGTTTAATGTGGCCAAGGCAGCTTTATGGATGCCATCAATTCCTGGGGCTCTCCCTTCCTCACATTATTGATTGTAGTGCAGTTTAGACACTACTGAGGCCAGCCAAGCGCAGAGTCACGTTTCCTCAGTCAAGTGTGTTCAACAGCATTTTAAACAAACCCAACAGGACTTAAGACATGAGCCCTGCTTGCACAGTCACACATGCAGACCCTGCACCTCAAGCAAAGAAGAATTATGTTTTCTCCATTGATTGAGGTCAGTCTGGTGCATTTAGCAGTCATCATTTGGTTTATTGAAGAGACAGTGACTCTTAAAACATACTTAGTGTAGGACAATCGATGCATTTTTATATGTGATTACACTCATTTCAGCTGTGACCATGCTTTCTTATATCATAGTGTCATTAAGTGTCATTCCTTAAAGCTGAGTGTCTGTTTAGGTCTTGTTGGGCTTTTTGGAAATAAAAAAAAAAAAACCTCTTCATTGCCCCCTACAGGTAAACCACAACTACGACTCCCAGTTTGAGTTCTGAGTAATTTCTGAGTATAGTAAAATTAAAACCATCAACAAGGTACAAGATGTAATAGTATGACTTTTTATGATATGGTAACAGGCATGCACAAATCATAGATTGTGCTGCGAATATAGCACAACTGTTGTAAAACTGTAGAAAAAAAAACTGAGTGCAGAAAACATAAAGGTGATTGCAAAGATTAAAAAAACCCTTTGGTACTTAGCTGCATGGTATCCTACACCCGTCAGCATTGCTGAACATTAAAAAGTAGCTGACTGCAATACCAGATATCATTAGATATCTGATAATATTGGTAAAATATACTCAAAATATAGTTCTCATGAAATACATACGTCATCACTTAAAAAAGTAGAGTATGGCCATATGGAAATTTTAACTTGAATGTCTGGTAAAGGCATCAAATGAAAAAAATATAAAACACATTTGCATAGTCTACATGTACAGAAGAAACAGCAATACATGAGGATCTTACATCTAGTGCAGGTACAGATTGCATTGAGAGCATTGGCACGGCATTACTGTATATGAATTGGATACAAGTGCAAAAAGCAGAAATGAAGAAAATATAATGCAGTAGATATGGTGGACCTTTTCAGTCACTGCCTCCACAGAGCTTTAAAAGGAGTTTCTTGTAGTCTCCTGATGTGTCCCCCTGTAAATGGAACAAAAGCATCAGTAAAGTAGCTATTTCTAATATTTTTTTGGTTTGTTTTGTTTTCTTAATTTGTTAATTTCACATAATCCATTATGTTATAAATCTAATACAAAATATTGAAGAGATACTCACAGAGATGTGTGTGTACAGCGACTTGCCATAATTTTTCATGTACTCCTGACGGATATCCAGCATGTCTACCTCAGAACGGGAGACCATGATCCTGATCAGGGTTTTGTCCTTGGTCCCAGCTCCCTAAATATCAACACGTACCCATAATAACAATGGCACATTATAGAACTTATATAAAAGCCATATTTTGTAATTCTAAACAATAACCTCACCTTCATGGCCTTGTAAAGTCTCTCAGCAAAGTAGGCAGGTGTATTCTTAATACACTTCACTGTAACAGAAAAGAGTTTTTAATCAATAGTTCCATTGATATTATGATTTCAATGAGGTAACAACCATAAAATTGTGCAGTAGAAGAAGGCCATCTACAATATGTAACACTTAAGTCACCTAATGAGTAAGAAATAAAAACAGAGGATGTCCACAAGCAAGACTGACAACTGCATCGATCTATTTACTATTCATTTTGACTTCTGTCCATCAGAAGCCAAACATAGATCAAAGAAGCTTTATGGTAAACACAGATTCAAAGAATGAAATGGTGAAATAAGTCACAAAACCTTAATGAGATGAATTACTACTTAAGAAAAAGGACAAGCATTCATCACAACAATCAGTGCAAACCACCTCAAAAAAACAGATGAACACAGTGATGGTACAGCACAAATGAGAGAGTGAAATCAAACACATTTAAAAACAGGTTACTGTACCATAAGCCTGAGAAATGTTGGCGAAACAGGAGAAACAAAAGATGGTGCTTTAATTGCACTGCCACCTGCTGCAAAACTACAGCCACTTCTACAGCATGTTTGGATAATACGATATGTCTTAAACACAATTAGTCATGGAAACTGTAAGTAACGCAATGTGGTGAAAATACTCTGTAAAGAAGTATCTATTAATGACATCTCCATTTCTCATAGTCATGTATGCGGCCCTTCAAAGATTACACTTAAATAGGTGTGTGTGATCTTACCCACTGCCAGCATGCCACTCTCGAGGTCTCCAGACATCTCCCTGCCGATGCTCTTTTCAATATCTCTGCCACACATATGCTGGTACTCAAGAAACACTGCATTCAATTACAGACAAACAAACAAACAAACATACACACATTATCAGTATTATATAGCTCTGACGCAGATGAATTTTAAATCTCATAAACCTGTGCTTGAGTGTATTTGTTTAATGGATACCTGCTCTGAGATGGGGTTTGCTCCTGGCACATAGAATGGCATTGAATTTGGACTCATCAGTTCCCAGTTTGTTCTCTCCAGCAGCATACAGGGCCTACAGAGCGGCGATGGGAACAAATCAAGACATTTCTAATAAAAGGTTCATCTAATTACCAGTTGTTTACATTACAAGTACACAGGAGACGAATAAATAAAACACAATTATTATGTTGTTGTAATCAATCAACTAAGTAAATAAAGCAGATTTTACCTGAGCATCTTGTTTGGCCAGAGAGATATCCACGTTTTCTCGTTCATCGCGATTACCCTGTTAAATTCAGAGCAAAACACTCCTAATTATATCCAAACATTTGACATAAACACCAAATGCTTCAGCTTTGAAACAAACGTGAAAATGTCACACCAAAGACTCATTAAATACATATTTACTAGTCACCTGGAGGGGAAATGTTTATTTTATCTGAATGAAGTATGTATTTAATACTGTATATTCTAATAGTCACTGAATATTTT
>JAPTYQ010000008.1:24988090-25000105 GCA_029814465.1 Ostorhinchus cyanosoma
TATATAAATAAACTCAGTTCATGTGACCTTCTTCCTGTTTTAAATCATATATTTTCCCATGGTTTTGGTATCGGCTATGGCCATTTCACTCTTAACGCTGTTCTTGTGTATTTATTTTACTCATAAATTATAAGGACTGAATGTTAGATGCAACATCATCTGCCAAAATAGCAGAAAGTAATGACAATAATATTAAAATTATTGTCAACTACTTCCTTTCAATCATGTAATATTTTTGGTTGAAAAAGCCATCCCTATTTTGATCACTGTGTCATCCTTTTTTCACAGCAGATTAGTCTGTGATATCAAGAAGACTGGGAGCAAAATGTCTTTTAGGTATAGAGAAGGGTAGAGAGAATCTATGAATTGTATAAACAAACATAAGGTGCCCAAACTTGAAAACCCACGGCCTTCAGTCCATGCCAAAATTTTTGCAAATACAGACGGATGGACAGATAAACAGACATCAAACTGATGACAATATCCTTCGGTGAGGGTTAAGGGTAAAAATGACAAAAAGTTCAATCTACGTAATTTAGGAAATCTTTAGGTTAAACAAAAGACAAAGACCCAACAGTTGTGGTCAGATCAGCCATTGAGATTAGAGCAGGTTTAATATCATTTCTAGTGGTGGACAAATGAGATGAGGTTTTTTTTCATTTATTTCATTTATGTCTTTTTCTTTTGCCTAGATGGCCACTGGAAAAAATCTAATCGTAAATGTATTTTTCTCATTTCTAGTCAAAATATCTCGTCACACTTAAAATAAGACATAATTGCCTAAATAGTAACTTTTCAGTGAGATATAAGAACGTATTTCTTGAAAATCTTATTTCAAGAAATCTTACCAAGATAATTTTCACTTGTTCCATTGGCAGATTTCTTTAGGTGATTATGTCTTATTTTAAGTGTGATGAGATATTTTGACTAGAAAATGAGAAAAATACACTTGGTAAGATTTAGATTTTTTCCAGTGAATATGAAAAGCTTGAGTTTTACTACAGGAAGAGAACCTTTTTTTGTTGCAGATTTTATTTACAATGACATATAGTGAAATGTTTTGACCACTGCATCTTTGTTTTTATGTCTTGCTAAACCATTTTTTGTACATAACAGAAGAATTATCATCTTAATGTAGTGTCATTGTTAAAAGTAATCACCTGGGCAAGAGAAACCAGGAGTCTTCGGAAGTGGCCTGAGGTGTCACCACTGATGGCATCCTCCAGTGACTTCTTAAATTCTAAAAAGATAAAATAGTATTAGCTTTGGTAAAAAATCAATCACATTTTGAAGATTGTATTTTTGGATTGAAGTTAGCAAACAGTTGATATCTTTCTGACAAAAAATCTACAAAGAAACTTAAATCAAAACATATTGAAACCTTCTCATCATAGACATAATTGCTAATATCTGACATGTACAACTCTAACGGTAATATGTGAGGTAAATGTTTTCATCTAGTGGACTATTAATTCTTATCCCCTACACTTTGGTGTTATTACAATATTCAAAACTTTCTACTGTTTATTTCCTTTCATCCAAATCTGTCAACAATGGATTGAGATGTGTGATAAAGGAGAACAGTTGAGCAAGTGGTAAACTCACTGCCCTGAGGCATCTCACCTTCTTTGTAAATGCGGTTTATCTCCTTAATTTCAGCATTGGAGCGAGAAGACAGGATCTCTATCAGACAGGCTTCATCAGTTCCAGCTCCCTGTGAGAACACAATAATGAATATGTGAGCATCCTAGGATCTGGGTTTGGAACCTCCAAAAGTATTTCTATGTGTGTACGGTATATATGTATATACATATACAGTCCAGGAAAAAAGATTTTGGACACCCTTAAATTTTACACAATCTCAAATATAATTGTGAAATATCTGCAGAAATTTTTGGGGGGGGGTTTCAAAAGATGTGGCTGCATCAGACAAACAGATGCAAATGATTTTATTTGTTTATTGTTGATAAGAAAAAAAAATTACAAAACTAAATTATTGACAGTTTCAACATGTCATGTCCTGGATGTTTTTCTGCTAAAACATTCAGTTTTGACCTGGACAGAACAGAGCATGTGCAGAAGGGAGCATGTGGGTTTGGAGAAGGGAACAATACTTGGCAGATTTCAGTGACTTAAGAATGACTCTTAATGCAATACATCAGAAATCCATGGGGTGTCCAAAAACTTTTTCCAGGACTATACATTCTTATTCTTTACCTTAATGGCACTGTTGAGCTCATGGGCATCAAACTGAGATGGGGTCTTTAACATGGCCATGACCAGCTTCCTGAAGTCCCCAGACAGCTCTGAATGCAGGTCCTTAATCAGGTCCTGAAAAAGAAAACGCGCTTAGAATAACTCAGCCCCATCATTAATATCTGCCGTGCAAATGCTAAATGTGAAGTTCAGGGCTGGTGTGATAATGAGCTGTGAGAACATACAGTCCCCTCTTTCTTTAATTGGCAGCTGTAGAACCGTGAAACTGTTGTGCAACTGCATCACATATAGTTCTATGGTAAATGTCATTTGTTGTCCATACACACATTTAATAAATAAGCTGATATGCTGTCTTTATAGAAAACTGCATCAACTATAGTATATAAACACAACATTAACCATGATAAGAACTGTTACCTTCCCATAGGAGGTTTTGTAGGACCGAGGCAGAACTGCACGCTGCTTGTTGGAGCGACTCCCCAGTAAGTCGATAATAGCCTGCTCATCAGTTCCTGCCCAGACATGTATACAACATCAGATCACACATAATACAGCTCAAAACTATGACACAATTCTATATGAAGTATCTTAATCTAAGTATTACAAATATTTATCCAAAAACAACTCTGCCTCCTGTGATCAATACTAGGGCTAATTCTGACTATGTACTTTTTAAATGAATAAAGCTATAGAACATATTGACTCCATAATTAGAGGCATTCTAGTTGGATTATTTGCAATAAGGCTTAGAAAAGACCTATATTATTAATGTACCAAAGATGTACAGCTATATTGGCATAACACTGATGAAGATGATGTTTATCCGCTGTGTGACATTAAAGATTGAAGATTTCATGGTTTCCCGGCCACAAACGGGTAAATAAAGAGCAACAAAAACAATAGAAACAAATAGAAAATAATATCTGCCTGAGCATCAGAAATTGGCCAAGCTGTTGGCAGCTCAGAATCTCCTAATTGGTGCATTCCTACAAGTATTCTCCCAATTAGTTATAAATTTGTATATTATTAGGAGGAGATCTTAGAAATACAAATACAAAAATCACTAATAAACTTTTAATAAAAAAAAACTCACCAAAGCCTTTCATGGCCTTCCTAAGGACCTCCACGTCTCTGAGGGGGTCAGCTCCAGGAAAATCCTTGATTGTTCCCCTGAATCCTCTCTAAGGTAACACATGGTGATTAACTCAATGCAACAGTTTTAATCCTACAGATGCTTTAGAAATGATAACATGATACTTTAAAATAGGCTGATGGCAGCTATGGTTGTGTCTAATTTTTGACTGAATGGTCAGTCTACGGCCCCAAACAAATACTGCATGATAAGCCAGCTCTATTTACTTATTTATTTAAAGTTCCTAATCCCGGATTCAAATGCAGTCACTGTCAACAAATACACAAACTCAGCTGATAACATGCTGTGTTTGCTGGAATCAGCAGGTCCATGCCGGAAAAGTGAATCCTGCAGACAGAGGTGGGGCAAGATGACATTTGCACAGTGGTGTCGTCTACGTGATCTGTATGAATATTATCTCCTAGATGCACTAAGGTATGAAAAATAACAGTAGCCATTGTGCAGTGAACTAGTCCTTGTCAGCATAATTGCTTTATACAGCATTTGGGATTAATATTACAGCTGCATTCATGCATGTGTTGCATTTTACTGCTGCTCAGGCTTAAAGGGGTCGTATTTATCTAAACCCACTTTAATTAGTCTTTAGTTCATTTATTTGTGTATTTGGACCCTAGTAGTTCATACAGTTTGAATTTGAACCCTCCAGGTGCTACACAGCTATCTTTATATTCATTCCCTCAAAAATACAGTAGATTTCTTCAACAACCTGTTTCAATTTCTTTTTAATTTGTTTCGTTTTATAACTAGTTACGTCACAACATTTACACATATAAGGTCAAGACTTCCGACGAACATTTCTCAGAGTACGACATAACTGTTTGTCAGCAGCAGTTGTAGTCCATACTGAAAATATGTCCAAGCTTTGAGCCAATTACCAAAAATGCTCAGTTGTTGGTTGTATTAACGAAATCAAGCAGCTGAACAGGACAGAGCGCACAATCAACAACCTGGAGGAAGTGTGGTCATGTGCAATTAAAGGGCCAGCGCTCAAAACGACCTTTCTCGTGTCACTACTCAAAAATAGGGATGAAGATGGGCCTGTGGAGTTTAATTAATGAAGAATTCAGATCGAGCATAGCATTTACAGTTTATGTAGACCACAGGGAAATGTTTTAAAATGCATAATTCTATTTAAAAAAGCAAAATATCATTCCTTTAAGGTTGAGCTAATTAGAACTATGGTGGTAATATGGGCTGTTATTCCACAAGAGGTGATGAGGCTGGGAAAAAAAAACATCACAGTATATCCTCTACAGTAAGTACATACTTGTATGTCCTGTATGGCGATGGATATGAAAATAGGAGCTCATAGTTTGTATGTTTGTTGACAGTGGGTGCAGTTTGCAAGTATAATGTGTCTTATGTTAGATGCTATAATATTAACGGGCTACCTATTATTAAGTTGGCCATTTCTTATTCCTAACTGTCAGACTCACTATAGCAGTCTAAAACAGTCCATGATTTAAGTCTAAACTAATAAAGATCCCATATATCAGATAAAATCTTCATAGTACACTTACATTAATAGGTGGTGCTATTGGCATGGCTCCTCCTCCATATGCTGGCATGGATGGATTTGGTGATGGGGCCTTTGGGTACCCCGGCATGGGTCCTGGTGCTGGTGCTCCTCCGAACCCAGGCATGGACGGATTGGGTGAGGGTGCACGAGGGTATCCAGGCATAGGCTGTGGCTGCTGACCAGGATAGCCCATCCCTGGTGCTTGGGGTCCTCCTGGCTGTGGGTACAGGCCATACGACTGTTGGTTAGGAAAAACAGGGGCACCACCACCCCCAGGATACGGGGCAGGTGGATACCCCCCAAGGGCAGGGGTTGGAGGATACATGGCTGGGTTTGGAGGATAACCCCCCATGGGCGAGTTCTGGGTGGCCTGTGGTGTGGAAAGATTAGAATTCTATAATAAGTTCATATATCCTTGGTAATCATACAGAAGCTAAAATACAGTAGCTGGTGACACCTTGTTGGGATTTGATTTACTTGTGTAATTATCATTATCTACATTAAATAAATTTAAACTTCTTGAGTAACTGACCCTTACTCTAAAATTTATGTCCGTAGAGAACCTGAAGATTAAAGTTACACAAGTAAATATCCAAACAAAGTGCAGTCCTGCTACATTATGATACTATTAAAGAAAACGCAGAAAATACAGACATAAGAAGAAAAACAGGAGATGAAAGTTGAATGAAACTACTGAAAACATGAGAAAGAATGGAAAATAAAGGATATGATGGTTTTACTCATGCAAAATAAGTAAAGCACTCAAGGATATGATGGTTTTACTCATGCAAAATAAGTAAAGCAGGAGCTGACAAAGACATATGCAATGCGGAGGTTTTTCAGATGAAGACTTTGGAAAAGTCTTACCATTGATTGAAGGGATGTGAAACTCCCTTTATGGCTGTATAAATCTATCTAACTGAAATATTCAATGCAATCATTTGATGTTAATTTACAAAAAACTGGCCACTTCTGAGTCAGACGTTGTTTTAAGACAAGGTAACTTACCATGCCAGGGTATCCAGGGTTGGATAAATCACCAAGACCAATAGAGGGGTAACCACCAACAGGGCCACCTCCCCAACTACCTGCAGCAGATAATACAGACAAAACTATTCAGGAGAGGTGAAGACATATTTTTCTTTCAAATCCCTGACAGAATTGAAGCTGTTCAGCTGAAAGAGGAATAACCCTTCTTATTGGACAAGCTCTGTTTCCTACTTCCCAATTAGTTAACACATAGGTGACTGAGTGCTGGGCAGTGAATGAGGGCCCTATGTGAGACCAGGACTGAGATCTTCTTCTCTTAGCAACAGCAGATGGTTTGTTTGGTTTGTAGGGTTGGTTTGTTTTTTGAGGGAAAAAACATTCCACTTTGTTAACTGAAGGTCTCATGATCCTTCTTGTCTATAAACTCAACATGACTGAGTCACAATATACCATGATCCCTTTTGTATTTTAATGTTTAGATGGTAGCTGCAGTACATTTATTAATTCCTTTTTAAGTGTGAAAAATTATATAAATGAGGTGTATAAAAATGTGAATTACATAATTTCAGTATAAATTTGAGTAATTCATTCAGGCATTACTTTCAAGCAGAGAGTCTCCAATTAATTAATTTCCACAGCTAAAAACAGGCTCAGTACAGCTTTAACTGCATTGAGTTGATGTTACCTGCTGGTGGTGCCTGAGGGTATCCTCCAGCCTGGGGAGGGTATCCACCAGGCTGTGAAGGATAACCGCCAGCCTGTGGAGGATAGGCCCCAGGCTGTGGAGGGTAGCCACTTGGCTGTGGCGGGTAGCCTCCAGCTTGAGGAGGGTAAACTCCAGGCTGAGGTGGGTAAGCCCCTGGTTGCTGAGGGTAAGCTCCAGGCTGTGGAGGGTATCCACCTGTCGCAGGGGGGTATCCTGGGTAGCTCATGATCTAAAACACAAAACAGAACTATCAGGAAAAGCTCAGTCAACATGACATGTCAAATGATGAGCATCTTCTGCTGTGCCTGTTAATATTTGCCAAAGTAATATAAATAGATTTAAATGTTATATTATATTTGGTCAAATTCATTTGACATAATCATTTACATATTTATTCTAAAATTTTCCATCTTATAACATTTTGCACTTTGAACTAACTTCGTTTGGATGGAAGGTTCCCGTCTACACCTACATTTAAAATGCAATTTCACTGCCAACTGGATCTACAGATTAAAAAAAAGAAGTAGAAGTAATAAAGATACTGTTGATAGCAGGGTTGTAGGTCTGCATATGAACAGTGAGGACATAAGCCAGCAATATTTTAGAAGGACAGAGCTATCCCCATGACTGTTTTCACACTTTGTTACTTTCATATAGTGAAGCCTGTCACAGAGCAATGTACGCGCTTGTCACACTGGAGTTACATTCAGTAACTGTATTTCTCTCTAAGTGTGCCACATCAACAAATGCTGTACTTTATCAAGCTCCACTTAAAAAAGATAAGGTTTCAACAGACACTTTTTCAACACAGAGAGAAGGAACTAACTGATAATCACATGCCATGTGCCATATGATGCCAAATGATAACCTTCTCCCCAACATCATTAGTGATTCAACTGTGGGAGAGAATGCCAAATAATGGTAGATAAACATGTTACTACCAAGAAAACCCCTAAACCCTTAGACTAACAATTAGGTGGTCTACAGGAGCAAACACTGGGTGGCCATATCACACTGTGAGATTAATTTCAGTATATAAATCCAAAGAAAATGTCACTATTAATTAGGCCTAATCATTTTGTGGGCTAAAAATGCAGCACTAAGTTAAAGAAGTAGCACAATCTGATGCAGAAAAAGAGGCGTGGTAAGAGGTTGAGGCAACAAACCAATTACGAAATATTCTGTAACTGATGAAGAGGATAGAAAAAGATCGGCATTTCTGTATGGCAAATATAGCCTCTGAAAGTCAAGATAATAATAGTAGCCTAATAATAACATTGTGTCTTCATCAGAGCAACTTGGTTTCATAAGATGCTCCTAAAACAATTTTTAAAACTTCCCACACAGATATATAGAGCCAAATACATCTTATTTGGTCTTCAGGGTTGTGTCCCAACCAATACTGAATGGAAGCCAACTCCCTTGGATGATAACACTTTTAAAATATTGCTAAAGCCTTGGTAAAGTGACAAAAGAGCTAAAAAAAAAAAAAAACACACCCTAATACACACTGCCCCTCCTCATTTTTCCACAGTTGAGATGACTTTTTTATTAAACAAGTTTAGATACAAGTTAAGCATTTTGCAAACTCCGAGTCAATCAATTTTGAAAGGTCCGCTTTGACAAATACGTAACTATATTCCTCATTACCTTACTAGAGTAACACATAAATATAATTTTTTTTTCTCTCATGAATGGTGCTTGTCACAGTCACAGCTTTTCAATTAAGCAAAGCTAATGTCCATGCTGCAACCTAACCTAAAATTCCTGTGCCATTGGATCACAGCCTTTTTCTGAAGCTATGTGGTAGTAAGGAAAGTTTAATTTTGGTTGCGCTTGTAACTGTATTCAAAGCCTCTGTTCCAAAAGCCAAGCTTGTTCCATGGTAAAAGTGACTCCACTGGACTCCTCCTCTGCTTTGCATTTTATGAAAACAGAAAAAAATAAAAAGACCCAGCTGTGTTGGGCAGAGGAAATAGAGGCCAATCCACTTAACTTTTAAACATTAATCTGAAAAGATATAGGGTTTGTTTTCTTATCTAATCACATGTACAACGTCACAGACAAAGAATTAAACTCTAAAATTTCCTTTTTGACTTCCTAGTCAATAACAGAAGCACTGATGCAATGTAAGTACTAACACATTTGATTTACTTCACAGTTCGGTGTCAGTGTAAGACAAAATATTACTACTACTACTACTACTACAACAACTACTACTACTACTACTACTACTACTACTACTACTACTAATAATAATAATAATAATAATAATAATAATAATACTAATATATCTTGTCATGGAGCTGGAGTGGTAGTGAATCATGGCTAGATGTATGTAATAAAGTAAAAATGTATAAAATGTTGTCAGTAATGTGTAGTAAATGCATTACTGATTACATTTTTGAAGTCAAAATGAGAGGTTTCTATCTGAAGACAAGAACTGTTTGATTTTATTAAAAAAAAAAAAAAAGACTGATGACTGATGACTTTAAATGCTTGTTTGTGTTTTTTTTTTCCTGTGAGTTTATGGTTAGCTGCCGTCAAAAATAGGTTAAAAATAGTAGACTGCGCCGAATCTTTTCTAAAAGCATTTGTGAAAAGAAACACATATTTACAGTAGTAAAAGTTAGCTAGCTTACCTTTACACACTGCTACTTCAGGCCTGTTCCAACACAACACTGCCAACTTGGTATGTTACCTGCCAACTGTACATTTACACAGTATGGTTCACACTGTTGTCATGCCCTATCATGTTTCATCCGGGAAATTAACCTTTAATACACCTGTATACGTATATGTAAGGCGGCTAAACTTAGCTAGTAGCTAAGACAGTGTAGCCTTAACGTTCAAATAGCTAAGGCAACTGTCGCAAGCTACAAAAAAAAAGACGGAACCTGGACTTTAACGCTCCTAAAAACTGGTTACGAAATGGTCATCACTTCACCGAACGTAACTTAAAACACGCGTTAATACATGTACTATCTTTATAGCTCGACTTTTCAGTTCGTAATGTGATATTTGTACTTACTTTTGGATTACCAGCGGTGTGTTCCTTTTCCGTGAAGCTTCCAGCAGCCTCAGTAGTGAGTGTATATAAGTGGAGTGGGTGGGTCAGAGTTTCCATTTAAGGATCCCACCCATCTGTCTGCCCGTCAAAGCCATAGACATGACAGGCTCCACCATGTGACAACAAAAGCCCTAAACACGTATAGCCTCACCTACTCACGTTGACATCCGTGAACAATATTGACAGAATGGAAAATGTTGACAGGTAGGTAATAAAAGGTGTCACAATAGAACCATTGGTGACTGTGTCGTCAGATGTGGCTGATAGATTAAAATAGCAGACCGTGTAAAACATGTCAAATCGAGGCTACATATTAATTAATAACGTTATTGAATGATAAGAAATAATATTCCTACTAATAAAGTATGTACAGGCTGTGTCAAAGGTCAAAGGTGAAACTGGGCGTGGTCAAAAGTTCGTTTTTTTTCCCTCCTTTTTTATTTTATTGAACTAGTTAAAATTGCAAACTATCATCGAGGATAATAAGACAGTAATACATTGAACATTTAAAAAACAAAACATGGAGATATGTAAGGCAAGAGCAAAAATACATTCAAATACAATACAGTGCAAATCATAAGCCATTTTAAATTAATGGAGAAAAAAAAAGTTCATGGTTAACATGGTTAGCATGATATGTAGGCCTTTTTTTCCTGAATTCTCATATCAGATTATTATTTTGTTCCTTTACATGTAAAAGATGTATAAGAATGACTTCAGTGTTGTGACTGACAGTATATGATGTGTTAAATAAACAAAATGAACAAAACAATTAAGAAAGTGAACTAACTAGAAATAAAGAAGCCAAAAAAGTTTACAATAATGAATAAAACAGTTAAGATAATGTACAATAAAGAGTAAAAGGAGAAAAAAAAATGAACGAGAATCAACAAAACAATCGAGATAAATGAATGAGAAAGTGCCAAATGAGTAAGAAAATGATCAAGAATTAATAAAAGAATCAAGAAGGACTAGACAGTGTACAATGTGTTGAATCAGCAAAATTAACAGAAAACAAACAACACAATCAAGAAAATGAAAGAAAAGGAGCAACAAAATATGTGAAAAAGAAAAACTGAGTGGAATGAACAAGAAGTAATAAAAGAATCAAGCAAATGGAAAAAAAAGACAAATAGGCCTATGAACAATCCAATCAAGACAATAAAAACCAAATATTCAAGAATACCAAAACAATTACCAAATGTTCAATAAAATGACCAAAATGAACATGAACAAAAATTAAGTTAATAATTAACAAAATAAATAATAAAAAAAAAAAATTGTCCCCAAAAAAAGAAAAAGGTAAACAAAATACACAGGAAAATTAACAAAAATGAGCAAAATAACATAGAATTAATAAAATTATCAAGAAAATGAAGAAAAACTGGAAAAAGTAGTAGAAACTTGAACGTCATGAAAAAGTAATTCAATGAAATTGAACGAAATAAGAAAGAAAACTAGCAAAAATGAACTTAATAATCAATAGAATAGAATAGAATAGAATAGAATAGAATAGAATAGAATACTCAATGTCACATTCATCAAGAGCTGCGTTATTTATGGCGCTCCTAAAAACATTTCCTGTTGCCAACAGTTTCACCTAGTAACCTCTGTGGATGTGCGTGGGAGGTTTTCCACAAGAGGGCGCTGTGTATGAAGTCTTGACAGTAGTTTGTGGTGTGCAGGTCTGTCTGCGTCCTGCTGGTTGTGCTACAGAGCTGGAATCCATGTTGCACACTTCCCTTCAAATGGGCAAAGTAACCAGTGTCTTTACTGTGACCTGTCATGCAGCTTTTACTCAAATCACACTTACAGAGTCATTTTTCCAACATTTGTATGAGTTTAATGCGCACTTCAACATCTTATCTGGCGTCTGAAGGCCGGGGCACTCCAGAGATAACTCACATCCCTCCTTGAATAAACAAAATACCTCTTTCCCTCTCTTTGGTGTGCTCATATGCTCATATTGGTGCGACTAACTGGAGACAGAACTAGTTACATAAAACAGCATGTAACGATACATACAGAACTTGAAAAAAGAAACTGAGCAAGCAGTAAATAAACTAAAGATGTAAATACAAATACAGAAATACATAAACTATTCTGTTCTTCAATGTCATTTTGCACAGTCATCATACAGAACATTACAGTTTTATTTTTGCAACTTATAGTTCAATTGTCCATGTTTTTGTAAGAATTTGACTCGGTTTTATATAATGTTCTATTGCTGCTGCACTGTGATTGAGATTTATAAAGTAAATAAATAGTGACAAGTAGTAATAAAGTAATCTATCTATCTATCTATCTATCTATCTATCTATCTATCTATCTATCTATCTATCTATCTATCTATCTATCTA
>JAPTYQ010000008.1:25000962-25015374 GCA_029814465.1 Ostorhinchus cyanosoma
TCTATCTATCTATCTATCTATCTATCTATCTATCTATCTATCTATCTATCTATCTATCTATCTATCTATCTATTTGTGATATATAGGCTATGAGTGATCCGTGGTTACATCGATCAATGAATCAAATGTTATTTATACAGCACCAAATCATAACTAAAGTTATCTCATGACACATTAGTTTGGTCGAAAACAGACTCTCAAGCCAATTTACAGAAACTCAGCAGAATCCTCCAGGAGCAAACATTACATTAGATGACACGCCTTTATAAAAAAAAACAAAACAAAACAAAACTATGCATTAACCAAATGGGAGAGCTGGGCTGTTGTGTTGATGAGTAAATATTAGGCAGATGAGCCATTTGTCTCCTGAGATGAATATTCATCCAGACCATGGACGCAGTCATTCGCCTACGTGCGCTCTGACGCACAGCCGTACTCATTACATATTCAAAGAGCTCCTCTCTGCCCCGCTGCAATAAAGGCAGATAACGGACCATGGGGAGCAAGGGAAAACTTTTTATACTGACATGTTAGCGCAATGACTTCTGAGTAACATCTAACTGGGACTCGGCTCCCGGTGTGAGGAGGACAGGGCCCTTTACGGGAACAAAAAAGGAGCACTTGCCATCTGCCGGGACACGGGGAACGAGACTGAAGACGGCAAAAAGAGTTGAGAGCGGTCCAAGAATCAGCGGTGGAAAATCTAGTCTGTCCATTTGAATTAAAAGATGAGCTTGTTGTCTGCCATAGACACGAGTGCGTCCGTGTACCAGCCTGCGCAACTCCTCAACTGGGTCTACCTCTCCTTACAAGACCCCCACCAGACCAGCGCCTTTGACGCGTTCAGACCCGAACCCAACTCTTCCCACCCGGATCTCAGTTTCAGCAAGACTCCCGCAGCGGGGGACTTGAGCTCTTCCCTGAACTCCAACTATCTCAACAACTTCTTTCAGCTGCAGCGGAATGAGGTGAACTATGGGAGGATTGGAGATAGTGGGCTTGTAGTTGAGGACAGGGGGACACTTAGAGACTTCTGCATGTCTGCTCCACAAATGTTTCAGCATGTACAGCACTGACTATTCCAGGAGGATACACATAACCGCCATGACATTTCTCAACATGTAACCTGCTAATATTACTCCAATATTTTTTGGTGGATAAATGACTTTTTATAGACAGATATTAAAACAACCCTATAAATAAAAGAATTACAGGCTGAGGAGTCATAATGTCAACTTTTATTGAATTTATATGGATTTTACAGCAAAAACAGGAATATGGGGAAGCAATATTAGAGTAATGAGTCAGAAAAGTCACTGTATTTATTTATCTAATATGACAACTGATTTAAAAAAAAGACAAATAAGGATAAAGTATATCAGTTTGGTTGTCTTAAAGCTTTATTTACTAGAATTTGAATCAAACACAGTAAATATTCATGTTTTTTCACTTGTTGGCATGGTAAAGAGTTTGCTTTGAAATATGTTTAAACTTTTGGATTTGCTTTATGCTTTACAAAGCGGCATCTTTAATGAGAAACATCAGAGTTAGTGGGACATGGATGAAAATAGATTCCCCTGAACGCCTCTCTCTGGAGAGAGCCGGACACTGCAGCTCCATGCTGAGGACTGTTTCTCCAAATAGACCAGGTTGTGCAAACAAAAATCAGTCCCTGTTTACATATTATCTATTTTTATAGTTCAGTGTAATTTTAGGGACAAACATGCTGATAATGTATACAGGGTGCAAATTTGATACTGCAGACCATACTGTGCTGTGACCCCCCCCGTAGCCCCCCCCCACACCCACACACACACACACACACACACACACACACACACACACACACACACACGCACACATAGTAATCACATACTTTGGGGAAATGGTAGCATAAAGGATTTGCTGTAAAGTTCCCAGTGTGTTGATTACACTGCACATGAGTTCTTCAGATCTGCCTTTCTGTGTTGCCATGTTTTGGAAACACTATATTAGATGGATAGTGCAGTCACCATTTAGAGCCAGTGTGCGTTATTATGGAGGTAACCATAGAGGCTTTTGAAGTCATTTAACATGAAACAGTCCTCTGCATAATGGGTATGCACATTGCACACAATTGTGTAATGCTATTCAGTCCTCATGAGTATAAAGTGTTTCAAATGGAAAGGATGTACATACAGTCTGGAAGTGGTTTAAGGGTATGGGGAGGGGGACATTTTGCAACATACTATACCTGCTAAGCCAAGTTAAATAAACCACTGCAGAGATTCGATGAGATGAGTAATTCCAAATGAAGTTGTTTTTGCAGTGGAGGATCATATAACAGTTGAAGTGAAATAGAAATACATTTATGCATTTGGTGTTTATTGGGAACTCACACTGTGGCATGAGTCCAGTATGCTTGCCACAATCCCAGCTGTTGACAGCTTTTAAGTGTTTGTTACTTCTCTCACTCGTAACACAGTTCCAGAGTATGAAGACAAATACTTTTTTTCCCCCTCTTTCAGGACCATGTGTTTGTCTGTTCTAATTGTAGTCGGTCCATTAATCCAACCATTTAGCAGTTTCATTTGCGACTGCTCTTTGATTTACTCCACCGATCAGTCCACTTTAAAGTTTCCATCAGGCACTAGTTTGAGCACAACAGTGTGTGATTCCCCCCTGCGGTGTGATGACACATCCCTGGACCTGTGAAAACATTTACTGATCTGCTACAGTTGTTTATCTCACTCTCATATAGAGGACATCATTACCAGTTTAATCACAACCAGTTTAATTATACTGGTGAGCAAACAAATACACATCCACCACCTCGCACATAAACATATATCCTCCTTTTGTCTCATCACTCTCTCACACACAGACACTCAAAATAAACAAACAATCCCACCCGCCATTAGCAGAACTGTGTGAAATCTGCTTCCTTTGGGCTGACAGTAGGAGGTCGAGGGCCAAACTGAAGAGACAAGTATAAACGGAGCAAGAAATAAGCACACAATCTGCAAAAAAGCTTTAGAAAACAATTCAGTCAATCCCCAATCATGCTTGTTTTCACAAAGAGCAGTAATACACAACACAGTCATACGCAGAGCTGAAACACGGGTGGAAAACTTGAGAAACTACAGAGCTGTAACGCTTGATTTATGACGACTAGATGTAATAAATGAACATGAGTCTTGGAGCTGGAGCTGGTTAGCAAGGCAATCTTACAGCCTGAAGATAAAGATTTGGATTTAGACCCTGGTTTTGTTGCCAATTGTAAAGTTTTTGTGGTGTGCAACATTAGGGAATACACGTTACACTGTAATATCATTTCCCAAACACAAACCTGTATCCCAAAAGGAGATATAGCCTTCTGCGATGTGCAGACTTTTATTATGCCAAAGCTCTCCCTGATGGTTTTTCTTATGATTGCTGTCTCAAGATGTTTTTATTAATGTAGATAACGATGTTACATCACAGTATAGTTTCAACACAGCATCTCAAATGAATATAGTTGTGCCTTTAAAAGAGCATAACTTTACCCACAGTCTGTTTTCTGTCTGTATTTCTGGATTGTTTGAGCAGAGGAAGACATGAAGAAAAAAAAAAAGAACTGCAGGCTATGTTCCTCCTGCTATTAATATTCAGAGGGCATCTTCTATGAATGCACTGGGACACTGGCATGCAACACTGCATTTGGTGGCTCGGAGCAGACTACAAACACTGACCATGGCTAGTTTACTGCCAACAGTGCATGGTGACATTGCTGATGTTCCACAGGCTGGCAAAGGAACATGCCTTCCATCTTGTTTACAATGAGTCATCTTCAGTATAGTCCTGTCTTTCTCTGTGGACATGCTCAGTACTTTTCCAGCTCATGAGCACAGCTGGGCCTCTCGCCAGATGTTCTGAGTTTAATGAGAGAAATGATCTTGGAAGGTTTCTTGTTAGAATTTTTTTTTTTTTCTCATAACAGCAAAGTAGAAGAGAGTTCACTGGAAGGTATCTCAAACACACCAAATTAGAGATGCTGTGTGTTACGTTTGGTAACGTGGTGCAATATGTTTCACTCCTTACTGACATAGATTGGAGTTGTGTGTTAATTTGTAATTTAAAAGATTATGTTAAATTAAACTTGGGCTTTTTTTTTTTTAGGCCTTAAACAACAATGTGTATAAGAATGTGTCACCCTACGGCTCCCTGAACAACATTGTGGACGGACTCAACTCCCTGACGGACCATTTCTCAGACCTTTCCCTTTCTTCAGAGCCAAGGAAGCCTAACAAGAGGCCCCCGCCCAATTACTTGTGCCATCTATGCTTCAACAAGGGCCATTACATCAAAGACTGCCCTCAGGTGAGAACATCCTTTACATTTACATTACATAATCTCCACTGATGCACATACAACTCCACTAATGAATTATGAAGTGGGTGTTTTGCGGTGTTTTATCTCTAAATATGTGGGTTTTTTTAGTGGTTTTTCATTCATGCTTGGTTTATAGCCTATGATATATGTGCTGGGTCCAGCCAGTTCCTGTGTCTCTGTGTCTTTCTCCCTCTCCCTGTTTCTCGCTCTCTCACTGGCTCCGGTCTGACCTACTTGTTAAACAGGCCGGCCACTGTCTTCTGTAGTCATGTGTGTGTGAATGTGTGTGCTTGTGTGCATCTTAACTGCCACAGAACTGAAGAACCTGAAAGGATTCGTTAGAAATATGATAAATATAGTTGGGCCAGTCCTAAAGTAGAAGGGAGGCTGTTTATCTGTGTTTTGCAATGTATTATCATATTAGGGCATGTACTTTTTAGAAGGAAAACTTCGCAAATTATTATTATTATCATTATTATTTATTTGCATATTAATCCCAAGGATTGCATACAATTAGTGGACAAATTTCATCTTGAAAGTTTGGTTTTCAGTGAGTTTTCAATGAACGGTGAACCTCACCAAGCTAATGCTAAACACTGACTGCAGTGCGAATACATACTGATAATTTATATACTGCAAAGTCATTTTATCTCCTTGATAAATGTTGGCAGATAAATTTGTCATTGATTGTCATTCATTACAACAGTAATATCAACTTTCTGAAAAGCATAAATATACTAATTAGTACTAACTGGGCTAATGGGCAAAAAGACCATATGACCGATACATTTTCATGTTAATATTTGATAATGTTGCTAATATACACTAACAAGTTCTGTAATCAGATAAGAGTAAACTTTATGACAGAAACTTCTAATGACCTTGTTAGTGTAACTTCTTGAATAGAAAGACAGTAGTGTGTCTGTTTATTTAAAATATATTTAAACCAATGAAAGAACTCAATTCATGTTAAGTTGCTATGAACAGAAAAAATAACTTCACAGACCAAATCCAGGCTGGAAACATGTTTATTTTTACTGTAAAGTTGCATATTTTAACATAGCTCGAGGATGGATGTGCTTTTGCAGCCACCCTCGAGTGGTCACTCAAAGAAGTGCAGTTTTTAGTTCACCCTTCATTTCCATCCTTGGAGGTTACAGCTTGATTAATCCTCTAAGATCACTCACATTACTCTTCTTCTCCCCAGTGATTCAGTCTGTTATGATACAAGTATTAATGCAAGGTCTGTCAAATCAACCTTGAGCCTTAGCAGGGAGGTTAGATGCACACCAGTGTGTGACTAATGTTGTGAATGCTGGTGTCATCTGCAGAAACCCTAACTCACAAAGTAAGATGAGGAAATGTAGGCTTTAAATTATCACAGCTCATTTCCGTAAAATGGAAATGGTCTAGGAATAAACATCTGCAAATAAACAAGGTCTTTAGCTGGTAAACTGAGTAGAAACTCGTTTGGTGTAGTCATGCAGTAAGTCCACATCTACATATAAACATGCTTTCAAATATAAAATACTCATATTGTTATTGTGTAATTGTAGGGTCAGCTATTGTGGTGGATCTGTTATTGTGCTGTTTTAGCATATTTACATAATGTCTTGTAAAGGCAAATTTCCTGTTTGAAACTTTGCCCTGCATTGGTTTGATTTCATAAGACAGGCGCAATCAGCCATAATTGCGGATTTTTTACGCAAAGTTGTTTTTTGTTGCACTCATGGTGCCTAATTATTTCTTCTTCTTCTCTCTTCCTCTTCTGGCTTTCCCCTTGTTTCTTCTTTCCCATTGAGGAGCAACAGCCTAACCCTTGCTCTGAGTTTCTTTTGCATGGAATGGTAATGAGGAGCAGATGTGAGATTAAAATGCTTTGACTCGCTTTATGACATATGATGGCTGGTCTCAGGAGGTCTGTAAAAGACCTGTGTGCTGATGAAATATCTCCTGGACAGCTCCAAATCCCAATGTGTGGGAATTAGATCATCTATTGACAACACCAACGGGAGTTTGGGGCAGTAGTATATCATGCATCATGTAAGTTTTACCTTCATTTTTCTAAGTAATCCTGTCATTGTAGACGAGCGCATTGATCAAATAATACTGAAAATCAACATGCAACAGGTGTATAGTGGGTAATAAATACTCTAGGAGGTTTATCTTTTCCATGTGAGCTTTTTTTCTTCCAGCATACATATTAATGCACATTCTATACTGTTAAACTCATGATCTCCAGTGTATTATTTATAAAAGAAAGAAGCTATGAAATCAATCTTGCTATCGATGTAAACGTTCCGGGCTGGAACTGAAAATCACACTCAGACGACTTCTGCTTTATATTTCAGCTGTTCGTTAAACTGCCAACAGTAACTCAAATAGCTGCAGTCTCCAAATGGTCTCCACACCTACACAGTTCAACACCACCTTGGTTATTTAGGTCTCTCAGGGGCTTTTTCGCTATAAATTTCCTGTATATTCATGCTACATCACTTACTCTATAGCTCACTCACCTGTCATTGAATGCTTTGGCAAAGGGTACTTCAGCCTTCCATAACCACTTGAAGACCCAAATAACAGATGTGTCATGCTTTTTGCAATAAGAATATTTTAATAGCAAGACTATTAGACTTGTCCATTTCCTCAGCCAAGACATTTTCCAAACAATACAGTATGTTCTTGTTCTAAATTGTCATGACATTGCTGCATTAGGTGGAGTAATTCACCGTGAAGTCTCAGCTATCTGCATACACTGGCTTGCATGAGGATGTCTCTACTAATACTTTGTCCTTTCCAGAGGTGCTTTGCCAATAAAAACAAAGGGCTCCTGCTTCACACAGCATATCTGAGTTTGTCACCCACACCCAGGCACATACTGATGACATGTACAAGTTTCTTCTACCTTGGCTCAACATGACTGAATGTGCTGTTTGGTTCAGTTAGTCCTGCGTGGCCAGACCTATGTCCACACTTAATTTTAGCGCTGTAACCATCTGGAATAGGGGGGAAAACTCTGTGGCTCGTCGTCATCTCAGTCATCTTGGGCAGCGTTAAGCCGAGGATGTAGCAATGGTGGCTTTGCAGTGAGTGCTGAGGGTGAAATAGTATTGCTGGATTATTAGCATGTGTTAGCCTTGGCATTAAAGTGGATAAATCCCAGCAAGAGAAACCACTACAAATAAATAACCAAGAAGGCCTCCCTTAGTGGATAGTCTCTTCGTTTTTTGTATGTAGCTTGCTGTTGTTTCACATAATTTAACAGTCACTTATAGTTCAAGGAGGGCTGAATTCTGAGTGAAACGGTGGCAAACTTTGTCCAACGGACTTCCTCTGAGTCAGATTGTGGTTCAGTTGACCTTAGGTTGAAACTGACTCATCAGAAAGGTGCATTCATGGGGTGAATGAGTGTCACATCAAAGCTGTTTTACTACTGTCTACCTGTTTCAACATTTCTTCCAATAATGTGAATCAACAAAGTTTTGATTGAAATAACTGTGGTTGCTATAAAATGCATTACTATTAGGCATTAAATTAACCAAGTGATTCGAATCACATGTGATTTTATGGTTTATCTTCTTTATAGTGAGTAGGATGTTTGTCACTGCTATGAAGTCCTGACGACTGAAGAACATTAAATATTATAAAGTAGGTTCTACTGTGTTTTGTTGTGCAACACATTGTAGTTCATCACCAACATGTGTAGTTCTGTGTCTGGTTAGCTTGTTAGTAAGGTTTTTGTTAAAACAATGGAGAGGATGACAGAGATAGCTCACTATTTGCCTCTTTTCCTGTATTATATAACATTATTTTTTTTTTGTCATTGTGGTTGGCTTGTGGCTTTTATAGAAGTACATTTTCAGAATAATACTTCTCCAATTAAACTAATCATTTACATACTACAGGTTTAACTTATTTATGATTTATTTACCACTGTAGGTTTAACTTACAGTATTTATGATTTATTTACTCATCTGTCATGTATATCAGCCTTTATTGTGGTAAATAGACCAAAGATTTTGACACCTTATAGTGTTGTTGTTTTTTAAGACTACATTTTTTTTTACCCACTTTAGAAAAATATTGACTTAAAGATCTTATGTCACCATTCTGTTAAATTTGAAGATATAGCTTTCTCCATATAGCCCAGCCCTAGTTATAAGTCAAAAGGAGTTAGGCAATTGAATAGTTGAGGTTATGAAAGTGTTCTTGCGTTACTTGAATCTTAATATTGGATCATACAGGAGACTGCGCTGAAAGAATGATTTTTCAGGGAACTCTTGGTAGTTGAGTGAAAGCCACAGGCCTGGCAGCAGCTGCCCAGCGCTCCCTGTCATGGGGACAGAGGTGTTATGTAAACTCTCTTTTATTCGGAAAATGAGGTCGCTCCCCCAGTTATGAGCAGAATGCCCATCACTGCCACGTTTTGGCCGCCTTCCAAGATGTCTTCCACTTGAACTCATGATTTGGTTTTGTTCTTTGGACTAATCCTTCTAACAGATGGCCCCGCCCCTGATTCGAGTGATCAAAATGATGCATTGAATGACATCTTCTTGCTATGTCTCCCAGTAGAAAGATTAACTCATGGAAAAAGTCTTTGCTGGAATGCAGGTTTGTGGGTATGTGGGGGTGGCTCCTTCAGCTGTGTGTGTGTGATTGTATTTGTCTATGTCCTGCAAATGTCTCCTGAGTTATATGTCCTATTCCTGGTAGTAATACATTCCCTTGTTTCACTCCTTTAAATCATATCTTCCTGGGCATCCCTGTGTTTTGCGTCTGCAGCTATTTCAACATTTTACAAAAGGCGTAACCCAAAAATCTTAATATTTCTAAGCTCTTGTTTTACTGCTTTGTCCATTTTTGGTAAACACACTAAGTGCTCTTAATTTTTCTTATTACAACACTGCTGTGAAGCTTAATATAATTTATTATACATTAAGCAGTTATACATGGAATGTTCTGTATGAAGACATCTGTAAAGAGGAACAAGAGGAGCAGGGCCAAGAGAATCAGAGATCACAGTTACTGTGTTGATCAGAAACACATGAAGCCCATTGATCCACACACAGAGCTTTCTTTATCACACAAGAATAATGTGCCTTTTGTTCAGATTGTTATGGCAGCTGTGGAATGTGTGTGTATATATAGCATCAATTTCAAACTTTATTTTTTTCCTCATTTTATCGCTACTTATTTCTGCAGTGATGTCTCTTCTAAGATATTTGCACCTAACATGTGCTCACAGGGAGATGACATGGACTAAAATATAACCCACGTGAAAGAGGTGCTAAAGTTAATTAAATTATTCAAGTTGCGCAGAGGGATGGGAATAAGAGGAAAGTGCATGAATTTCAAATGAACGTCCCATTTCAGTTTGATAAGCGTAAGTGCTGACCTCCCCTGTCCCTGTCAATCATCCCCTTCTCACATTTATCTGACTGTGACCATATGTCAATACACTGTGATGAGCCCCACACTTCATGCAGTGGTGATTTCAGCAGCAGCGTGTCTGTGTTTTGTGACAAATGGTCAGTATAATCTCCCATTACAGAGCAGGCCTGATGTTAGCTGTAAAGTACCGTCCTCTTCACACCAGCGACTAATGACACCCTGAGTAATGTGTTCTTTGCCAAAATGTATGCTTTTGTTTCGGTTTACGGCAATAAACTTAATGACTTGTCATTATTGCTGCTCGCTTTGTCTGCTACAGTAAACAGAGGTGGTTGTTGTTTTGACAAAAGCACTTTGGTTTAAAATCTTACGATGTTTGCATTGGACAGAGCGGTGGTCCTTTTCCAAACTGGCTGGCACTCATGCTGAGCTAATTGTGCAACCACTTTGTTTTAATGCTTCAGTTTGTTGTGGTACTTAGTGATGGGGGTAGACTGGGAAGATAATATGCTACATTGCAAGTTTTTACTCTACTGTTACATCACAACTGATTCTTCGCTTTTGGAAAACAAGTCTTTAAGTGTAATGTAGGCAAGCCCCTCCCCATTTCCTTTTTGAGTGTCTACCACAAATAATTCCGCATTAATTGAATCAGGTTAAAGTTCATAGATGACTTTTTTAAGATATTACAGACATTTTGGTATTGGCTTTTATATAAAAATTAGGGCTGGTTTAAAGATATTCACTGGGTTCGGATTTAGTCAGATTTAGGATGATCTAAGTGCAGTTACATTAGTCCAGTGGTCCTCAAACCTTTTACAGTGGAGTACCCTCTGAAATATACTTTTTTAACCAAGTACCCCCAACTCTCCCTTCAGCATTTTTGATTGGAGAAAAAAAATTGGCAAAATTTTGTTCCTGTGCAAAAGGTGTCTATTTATATTTTCAATACATTCTAAACAAATGACTTATATATAAATAATATATAAAAAATAACACATTTTTTAACGTAAATTTTGTGTGGAAAATATAAACTGAAAAGTGCCTTTCATTGATAAGACAAATAAATGAATTGGTCATTAATTAATAAATGAATCTTTCATCAACAAAAAATAATTGCTTAGATACTCAAAGAAACTCTTTTTGAATCATATAAAATAGAAATGTTCTTAAAATGTTGCCAAAGCTTAAACAAGATGACAATAAAACAATTATATGAATGTATTTATTGTGTTTTATATTTTAGAATTAATTCTCATTATTTATTTTGTATATGGTACATGATGACTTATTTAACCCCTTGACGCCTGAATTTATTTCCAATTATAAAAAAAAAAAAAAAATTTCACTCCACCGGTAGTGGAGGAATACGGATGGTATTTTGGTTGCATTTGGAGCGGAAGCGGTTTAATGCAAATTCGTGACAATCGGCATCAAGGGGTTAATGATTTTTTTGTTCTTTTTTTTAAATTCAAGTACCCCTTAGACTTCTTCCAAGCACTCCTTGGAGTATGTGTACCCCACTTTGGGAACCCTGGCATTAGAATGAGCCATTTATGTCCACACAGGTTCCCCTCCCCCAATTCTCCCAGGGTTTTACCCTAGGATTCAACAAACTTCCTCTTCTTTCTTCCTCTTCTTTCTTCCATTTTATCCATGTATGAGCTTCAGTACATCACCCTCACCACCTGTGTTTAGGGATGGACTAATGGACTATGAATGTGGAGTTAATGTTCCTTTCACTAAGCAGTCCAGAACACACTAAATAAACACTGGCTCTAATTAGGGTCTTAAGTGTATTTTTCTCTTTTTTGACACTGAACAACTCACCTCTAAACATTACACATTGAACCTTTAATGTATGTATTTTCCTTTGGTTGCTTAAACGTGTCGGTCATCTATTGGCTCTTGTTGGTCATGTTCCGTAAATCTGCATTAATGTCATGGTTTGTAGCCCTTTTCATAATGAATACATTAATATCTGTTAAAAATGTATGATGTTAGAGGGCTCCATGGACACTTTACAGCGTTATGATCTTTTTCATAGCTGCACAGAACTGGAATACCAATGAATTAATACTAATTCAATATGAAAAATCACTCACATCAAAAATCATATAAAAATTTGGTATAGGGTTGTACTTTCAGCTGCTAAACACTACACTGAAATAGTTGTATTTTAAATGTCTTATTTACGGATATCACATTATTTTTTACAATTTTTGTACTGGTTCATAGATTAGATGTCTCTTTCATTCTGCACACATAACAACAAACTCTCAACATTATTCAAGGTCCGTTTTGATTTTCCTGCAGTCTTGCTTTCATCTCATATCAAAAAAAGCTCTACTCTAAGCCTCTGGTAAAATATTTGTTGACTGTTGCAGTGGAAAAATGATGTTAAATTGTCTAAAAAAGGCTGTTCTCCGTCTTTGAGAGTTCATCCAGTGCTGATGAGTCAGTTTTAACAGGTATACTGTTAGTCAATCACAGAATATGTGGTCTTAATGTAACTGCAGACATTTGCCGTCCCCCTGAGGCCAATGTTCCTGGGAGGAGAGAGAACATAGATCCTCCATCTGTACATTTTTTCTAATCTCTATTTATCTAACTCTTGCCTTCACTGAATGATATCTGTAGTTTAATGCGGTATTTACATTTTACTCTGCCTGCACCAGCTGTTTTCTGTCTTTAGTCTTTGTCTCATTCTTTCCCTCTTTGTCCGTCCTGCAGTGTGTTAACCCTGCCGATAAACAATCTTTCAACACCGCAGTCACACTTCAACATTTGTCATAACAGAATGCTTCACATTTTACCCCCATGATCTCTGTGCCCCGGGGCCAATTTGGACATGGTTGCAGTGATTTGCTATGGCAGACAAGCAGTTTGGATGTTTCAGCGTCATGCCACGGAGGGCTATTGAATTTTGCCTGTGTCAGAGACAGAGAGCGTATAGTTCGACAGCCTCACAAGGCCACAAACACTCAGAGCCATGCAGCGAGCCAGCGAAAGGGGAGTGAGAGCGCTTCCCCTGAAAGGAAATCAAAGTTAAAAGAATGATAAAAGTGCGGTTTCCTGCCAGCTGGTTTGTGTTCTGTACAGAAATCCCATTCTTCCTCTCAGTTTTTGCTGAGACAACAATTGGAGCACTTCCTGTTTTGGTAACCGTGACACTTAACCCCATCTCTGTGGCGTGTACCACAAATTATGGATGCTCCATACTGATTATGTAAGTATATGCAGTGAGCTTACATAGTTTAATATGAGCATTTGATAACACATAATCACCATTAACTAGTTGTTTAGTAGCATATATATTAAGAGCATATTGACTCTTTAATAATTAATTAAAAGGATTTATTTATGCTGTATTTTTCATGGCTATATTCTATAGTCCTTCTTAACCTCCTGAATACTTAGGTGTCCTGCAGAATAAGGCATTAGTAAGTGTTACTACTAAAGAACTAATATGGTACTAGTATGTGTGCCAATAAGCCACTAGTTAATTACGATTTTATGTAACTCAATATACTAATAGTTAATGTGAAATATAAGTAAGACTTATATATGTTTTTACAATCCAGCTGTTATGTAGGCAGTTTAAGATACAGCTGAAGGTAAAACAAAATAACAATATTTATTATGTAAGCTAGTTCACACACAAAGCCATTTTTAACAGTATCATGACAAAAGTGATACCATTCACCCTGTTTTAAATGGTTCTGTTTTAATATGATATATTTCAGATTGAAGACAGCATCTTCATTAGAAAATTCTAAATTTAGTGGGGTTAGTTTTTGCAGTGTCAACACTTTTTGTTTTTTCTCAACACAACTCCAGTGCCACAGGGGTGAGGACGGAGCCACACACTGAGACCTGAACAGGATGGTTGTCTTTTACTGAAGATACGGAGGTCAGAGTAGGAGGAGTAGGAGTTATATTCTCTTTTCCGAGCCAGTAGTAATACCAATCATGATGACGACTGGTGACAGATCTTTGGAACCGAGGGCAGTTTTGTGCCAAAGCCATAGTTTGCCTTTAGCTTTGTTGTTTTTGCAGGGTTGTAAAGAGCATAGATTTTGATTTATTTTTCTCTTTTTTTAGATACAACTAGAAAATTGAGGAAATATGTGCATAGTGTCAAATCAAGCTCTCTTAAATATTGTTGTTGTACATTATACTAAACTTCATGCAGAACATCCCAGAGTTTTTCTTTCACTCGTGCTTTCTTTTAGTCTTTTCCCTGTCCAGATGATCCCATGTAGCTTCTACATTATTTATATTCCAATAAAACAGCTTTTTTATTTATATGCCAAAGACATGGAATCAATTACAAAACATCATTTCCCTGCAAACTCAGCCTTCTTTAAGTACCTTTAAAGATACTGAACATACTGTTCCATGTTCAGTGGTCTGCTTTACATAAACACACACATGAGGCTGTGAGTTATGGATGTAATTGATGGATTGAAGGATTTTATTCTTTGTTGTGCTTTATTTTTATGATGATTTTATGTGCTTAATGTGTTTTATATGTGAAGTTGTTTTTGTTGTGAAACTACAGATCAGAAAGAAAGAAAGAAAGAAAGAAAGAAAGGAAGGAAGAAAGAAAGAAAGAAAGAAAGAAAGAAAGAAAGAAAGAAAGAAAGAAAGAAAGAAAGAAAGAAAGAA
>JAPTYQ010000008.1:25042104-25073132 GCA_029814465.1 Ostorhinchus cyanosoma
CTCCCCCCAAGTCCTATTTCTCATCCTCCATTGAGGCTTTTCACTTCTGACCTTCACCCTGGACCTTTTCCTCCTCCGTTTTGTCTGTCTCACGAGCCTCAAATGTAGACGGTAGCTCTAACCCTCCTATCTGAACCCTCTACCCTTCTCCCGAACACCTGATTTAAGTCATTATTCTAATAATTTTGACAGTATTGATGGTTATATCCTAAAGGAACATGCTAGGATCTTTGCTGAGGAATAATCCCTATCTCTCTAAGTGCTCTTCATAAGAAGCTAAAAGTTGCCAAATTCAGTGACTTAAATGCCTTGTAAACCCATTCATCCAGACTTAATCATTGCATTTATGAACTAGCAGCGTGCACAGTATTAGTTTTTCATTGGTGTCACTGACAGTATTGTTCAAAAGATTACCTCACTTTGGGGTTTGTTGGCTTTGTGTTTACAGAGATCTGCCTTCCATTTTCCTGTCAAGTGAAGTGCGTGGTAATGTGATGAACGTATAACCCGGCCTCCTGGGATGGTATAATATACACAAGGTCTCTGATGTCTTGCCGTATTAGGGTCAACAGCACATCTTATTAACTGTGAATTAACTGAGGGATATTGTGCCAATCATCCCTAGCTTACATTTGGCCTATTTATTTTCTTGTTGTCTAGTGTGCAATTTGAACTTTTAACTGGGACATGAAGTAATGTTTTTGTATGTTTGTATACCACAATATTGTTTAACTGCTTCCAAGTGTCTTTAGAAACTACTGTAGGTTCAGTCGCGTATGATCGCTCCTCGTTTGCTAACAGATTTTTTTTTTCTTTTTTTTTTTCGTCCCCAAAGTATTTTTATTGCCACACAAAACCTCATTTATCTATAGCCAGATAGAGATAGGTTCGTTTTGTTCATTTCAAATCACAATTTTTCCTCCAAATTAAGAGAAATACATATATATATATGTATATTTAGCCATTCACAGTTTCTTGTTCGTATTGTATAAGGAATGTTTAACTTCTCAAAATGATCTAAGAAATGAACTGGTTGCCACAATTTCATTAGCATGATTTTAGAGGTTTAACTGTCCACATGTAAAGCCTTATTCACTTCTTGTCGCTAATTAGAAAAATACAATGGTTTGTTTGAAGGAAAGACATCTGAGTTGACATTTTAGTGCCTAAGTGATGCCTGGAAGGCTTAGCGGAGTTGTGGAATGACAGGGAAGTCAACGGAAACTTTTCCAAAGGCTTGTGCCCTTAAAAACTATGTCCAACAGCTGATTACAGTTTAAAGAGTGTCCAGAGGGAGGTGGAGAGATGGAGGGTTTGGTTAAAGAATACTAAAACAAATATGGAAAGGTGAGTTTGTGATGTGGTGATGCTCAAAGATATAGGGAAAGTGATAATGAGGTTGACGTATTATTTTCATTTTTGTATTTAAAGGAAGAAAAAAAAAAAACACATCCTGCCCTTTTTATTCTGTTTACGTAACATATACGACAATGAATAATTAGAGAAAAAAACGTCAAATAGCAAACTGTAAAATTAAGGAAGCCTCTGTACTCTCTTATATTTTTATCAAAGCAGTAAATTCTGAAGATATTTTTGTATGTACTATATGTTTAGCCTTACAAAAGATGATTGACTATATTTTATACTGTAGCAAACTGTGCCTTATAAAAAAAAAAATGTAATCACTCTGAAGTATAAAGATAAAGACACGACGGCCTTTTGAAGAAAAAAAATCAGGAAGAGAGGAATAGGCTTGTGACTTGAGTAGCATGTGTACATGTGGAAAATTGTGATGTACAGAAAGTTTTATGCAAGTTGAAGATGTGACTGAGGACTAGAGGATTATACATATTTGCTTCATTAGCAGTTTGAAGTGGTATGGTGGGTGCTCGCAGCGACAGTTTGCTGTGGAGGCTCAGGCTGCACCAGCATTTCCCAGCAGTCCTACTGTGGTCTGTTGTCATGGAATATCAACAAAGATGTTATTTCTTAGTCACAACAGAAAGGAGTCGCACATGAATCTGTGGACCTCACGTTTTATGTTTTTTTTTTTTTTTAAATCTATTGTAGTTCTGTTTATCCAAGAACCGTTTGGTTTTGTCAGAAAATAGACATGGTCGCTTGCTGAGACTGCAGTGGCTGAAATTGGTACCTCTGCATTTTATATGGATCATTTAGTTACTTTACATCTATAAAAGCTTAAATGAAGAATTGGCAGTTGTGCATAGAAACTATGAAGTAAATGAAAGTTCATCCTAGCCTGTCACAGTTGGGAACAATCCATTTTCTTACTGCAGTAGTTATTTTTTTTCTGTTACTCTATTGTGATGACACTAACATAGAAGCACATTAAACCTGCAACGTATTATCCCCATTAAAACATGTGGCTGCAATGAGAGGAACAGATACCAATGATGCCTTATGAAATCACTTCATCAACAACAAACAATACAATTGTGATTGACAGCATTGTGGTTGAACAGGAATAAAACAGAAGTGGTGAAAAATGCCATTTGAGGGTTCTGCCATATTATGAGGAGGTCATTTAATGGCAAACCAAGAGCCAACGGAAGCAGCTGATGCTACATATTTGAAAAAAGAAATCTCTGCTTTTAGACACAGTGTCTTGAATTACATATACTTGACTTTTCTAGTACCTTTTCAGTTAAAATTTGTTATTTTCTATGAATGAGATGTGTATTTTGGAACACTTGCTAGATGTTGAAAATTTTAAAGCAATCTGCAAAAAACTCAAGAGTTATTTCCCTAACAAGATATTTACAAAAGACTGTTTTATGTATATATTTGATGGCCATCATTTTCAAGGATAGTAGCTCTTTTGAAGTGTTATGCAATATTGAAGCTTTTTTTGTGTGAAGAAGGGCCTATTGCTGAGAAATAAACAAAGCTGGGAGTTTTTTTCTTTGATGTTTTACAATAATCTGAGGGGTTTATCCTGCAGAAATATTTATGAAAAGATTTTTTACAACACTTTTTGTATAGAATATGCAACAAAGTTACACTAAGAAGGAAATATTGATGTCTACATAGAATATTATTAAAAAGCTGGTACATAATTAATACCCGTTCTCAATTATAAGCCATTGTATTTTTGTGTTTTTGTTTTTATGATGTTATCAGTGTTGAATAACCCTCAATGTTATCAGATGCTATATGTAACTAATTATGTGCTGCCATTTACATCCATACAGCCGCATGTATTCATTTTGTAAGCAGTAACTACAATATTATGAAGATATATTGTGTTAACATGCAGAATATTTTTTTTTCTTAATTAGTGATGGATACTCACCACTGTATAAGCACATTAAACTGTGAGATGTAGTTTGCTTAAAGCAGCAAAGACAAGGAATTATTATAAAATGTTATGGTGTTATTAGTAGTTTAGGGAGTGTATACTTTTGTCAAGAAAGTGTGTGTGACAAAGAACTATTCTAGAGTTTGCATGTGCATGTGTTTGGTTTTGAATGAACTATATTTTGTGCAATGTATACTTTATTTAAATACTTTACAGTAGTTTGCTACAGTACATATTGTTTTTAACATTATCGGCAACTCCTGATTGTTATTAGTCATGAGATATTTCATTTACTGCTAGTGTAGCCTCTACAAATAATACATATTTACTGAATGTAATGTGTTAACACTTAATGTGGTCAATTGGAAAGTTATGTTTGTATTCTTTACTGTCTGTATCACTTGAGATATTTGTAATGCAATATTGCAATAATGTAATATTTGAATTGGACAGAACACAGGCGTGGGGTCGGGAAGACAATGATTTTGGGAAACAAAGACAGTCATGGTTTCGAGAGTAGACCACAGGTCTGTTTTTTCATGTCCATGAAACGGCATTCCAAAATGTGCCTTATTTGTTAGTCGGGAAAACATTTTAGTGCTTTAGTGCTGTTGAGAGTTTGACGAATAAAAGTCATATTGAATTAGGAATGCTTTGATTTTGTGGTTTTATTTGTTTGGGGCCCAGCGTTGAATTGTTGTTACCAGTAACTGGGAGGTGTTCACTTGGGGATTTGATTTCAGCCAAAGGCAACATGTTTTCCTGACTGCTCCTGGCCATATAATATTCATTACATAAAGTTTAAGTTCTGAAAACACCACACTGTTTCTCTCCACACTTCTCCAAGCTTGAAGCCTTAAACTAATGTGAGTGCAGAGATTGCAAATAAGTGTGTTTTCATGAAGCCGTGCAGTGCCTGTGGTGCTTTAAGACTTTCTCAAAGGTTGGTTTTTGCTCCGTCATCCAGGGGGTCTGCGGACGTGCTGACAGACAACAGACACGCTGAACTCCCAGGACATGATTTCAACACTTTTCTGTCTGTTTGTGGCAAACAAATAACACAAGATGGACACCAGCTGACATGGTGCAGTGTAATAAATGTAGACATTTATAGCTAAAGAACCAGATTGTACCAGTTGTAAAGATGTCATTGTTGTTGCATGTGTATTAAGTGTTGGCCAAGGCTCTACCTTCCTTCAAGCCAAGTTTCCATGCATAATATTGGACATGCATTCCAAATAGCTAGAACTAAACCAGAGGGTGGGGACCCAAATTATATCAAGTTTGTTACAACATCTCTAGCTCAAACAGAGTGAGAACTGAAAAGTCTCTATAGCAACAATGTAATCTGAGAATTCAAACAAACGGTGGAAGGTCAGTGCGCATATGGTTTCATTTAGGGGCAAGAGCTGCTTTTTTACGTCGCTTCATTATTTACTTTCATAAAGTATTAGCTCGATAAGCAGCACCACCCAGTCTCTGGCTCGGAGACGTGTCCTGGCCTCTTTCCTCCCCCTCTCTTGTCTTTCTCTCGGAGCCACTCTGTGTTTCAAATAATAAAGAGAAGCAGAGTTAGGTAATCCCACATACAAGCAAAAGACATTTTCAGGTTTCTTTATGACTCCAGAGGATGAAATCATCTGCACTCGCAGGATCCTGAGAGGTCTATATAGCCCACAGGTCTATCATGTGTCAAACTGTGTTCATGTGATACTTCAGCCTTACGGTAGGTGGATGTCACATGATGTCACATCCTGTGCTGATGGACAGGAAGTGGTGCAGGAGAACAGGCGTCTAAAAAAAGCTGCTGGATCATTTCCAGGAAGCTTTAAAACCAGTGGAGATGGTGGCACATGAAGAGGGAACAGCCCATGTAAATCAGAGCTAGTGAAATACGAAAATGTTTTTATTTGGCAGTGAATGCACCACAAATACAGTATACAATCATTTTACAAAGTAGATTATTCATCATCTTATATTACATGCAAAATACTGCAGGTTAAGACTATTGTGAACCAGTGAGCATAGTTCTATAACATTTAATATCTGAAATTTTCCATCTGATTTTGAGACTTAAAATAATTCATCTTGAGAGTTTATGATTAACACAGTAACAGGGGTTGACCTGTTACAATTCCTTGTTAACAGTGTTATGAACACAGTAGACAGGATAAAGTAAATAGCAAATGTCTGTATACTGAGTCACTGCAGAAATCCATGTGTGTTACTTGATCTCCCCACAGTCAGTGATGACAATTTTCTTGATCACACCACCATCATGTAAACCAAAAGATTCCATCTTGGTGACGATGTCCATACCTTCCTTTACCTGCCCAAACACCACATGTTTACCATCAAGCCTGTGAACCAAAGGCACAAAATGAGACGTCAGACACTTGTAAACGATTACAGTTTGTTATATTTGATAGAACGGACTGTAAGTTTACAAAACACACACAACTTTAACTATTTACCATTCAGTTTTGACTGTGCAGATGAAAAACTGGGAGCCGTTGGTGTTTGGCCCTGAATTCGCCATTGAAAGTATTCCTGCACAAAAAAACCCCACCAACAAGTAATTTTAACTACATGATAACCTAATTTTACCACTTATCACATGAAAACCATGTTAAGGCCTTACGGGAGAGGGATGGAAACAAACACAGGTCAACAACAGGGTTACGTAAAAGCCTGTTTCTGTTTTGCCTAAACTGATGAAAACTGTAGTTACACAATGCTTTAAAGTGAAGCATCGAATAATAAGAATGTGGGTTAAGTTTATTTTAAAAAAGAAGTTATTTTGATTGCCTGTTGATTCACTAAAAAGTAGGTCATTCACCTGGGGATTGCAAAATTCATATAGCGGGGAGTTGAAAGTCTAATAAAAGAGCAGGCAATGCCATCTAGTGGATACGCAGAAAAATACACAAATACAACACTAAGAAACTGCACTTTCAGTAATCCCAATTAAATGACAAGTAACACATAAAATGGTAATGAAAACAGATAAACACATGCCTAACACCTTCGTTAACTAGTAGAGAAAGCAGTTTCAGGAGTGTAGTGATGAAATAAATAAATAAATAAATAAATAATAATAATAATAAAGTCATTTCACTTCTGCCTGTAAATGTAACTTGTAGCCTATTTCTACTCCACTATGTCTCAAAAGCAAACATTGTATATTTAATCCACTACATTTGTCTGGTGGCTTTATGTTTCAAATTACAATCAAATCTCCAAATATGTTGATTTTAAATGTGTGATGAACATGTGTAAGAGCCAAATCCGTTCATTATCTTCTGCCAAGAGCCAAATTATTCGCATGAAATAATAATGTATTATAAAGCATTAAGACAAGTTTATGCAAATGATCTTTATTTACTTAAGTTGAAAATTTCTTTGCTCATAATTGGGAGTTCTGGTGCACAGTGTGTCATGGTTGCCAAAAAAGAAAAAGGCATAAAAAGAATTTGAACTAAAGATATCTTTTGAATGTACAAGAGGACAAGCTAAAATTTTCCAAAGGTTTTGATTATCTTAAGAGAAGCTTAAAAGGAATATGATTTTTGTCATGGCTATAAAGATGCAATTAATGTTTAAGACTTTAATAAGTCATTAAAAATCAGTTTGTATCTCTGGTTTTCTTTGGATTTAATCATGGAGAACCAGTCAGAATGTTCTACTAGACAGCAAAATTAAGGTTTGGATTTATTTGGAGTTCAACTTTCTGAAAATTGTTCTGTTATGTGCTACATTCCTCCTTCTCAAATTGAATTCTTTCTTTTTTTTTAAGTTAACTTGGACAGTGGCTCTAAAAATATATGATGACCTTATAGAATGATGCATTCAGTAGCATTCAGATACAGCAGATAATCTGAGCTCAACTCTGAACATGTACAGAAGTAAAATTAATCCAATATTGTGTATGTTAGTTAACACTGACAGGAAACATTTTACAGCACAATGACTACTTAGACTTTTCATACTTTAACTACATTTTGTTGATGATACTTAAGGAATTATTTGAATGTATAACCTTTACTCTCGGTGGAGTATATTCACAGTGTGATATTAATATCTCTTACTTAGTTTGAATACTTCTTCTCGCACTACAAGGATAAATGAAACTTGATTCTCTACAAAGGTGAATTGTGGTTAATCATTTCAGTTGCGTACCTGGTTCAGTGTGTTTTAATTTGAAGTTTTCATCTTTAAACTTAGTCCCATAAATAGATTTCCCTCCTGTGCCGTTGTGTTTGGTAAAGTCTCCTCCCTGAAGTAGGAAACATAAAAGTAAGCAACACTGCGCATGCTCAGTCTGTACCTGCGATGCATCGTGTTAAATCTCACCTGACACATGAAACCAGGTATGACTCTGTGAAACACACTGCCCTTATATCCAAAACCATGTTCTCCCGTACACAAGGCTCTGAAGTTTTCTGTCAAAATCATTTTCTTTCATTAATTATAAACATAAATCACAGGTAGCAGCAAACAGTCTTTACAGAAAAACTCCTCATGTTGAATAAATTGTGTGTACAATGAAAACATAAAACATGGTAATACACACCTGTGGTCTTTGGCACTACATCAGCATTTAACTGCAAGAAAATGCAAATAAAGTTAAAATTAAAGCATAAGATACAACATTTAAGAAATCCCTTAGGTCCATGTTTGAGCACTGCGTCTCCAGGTGACGCCAAGGTCCTCTGGAGAGGCTAATGCTAACTAGCTAACTACCTCGATAATTATTCTCCCAAGAGGCTCACCGTCAGCCTCGATGTCCAGAAACACGACGGGGTTCTTGGTGGGTCCAGAGGAGAACAGCCTGGCGGCGGAGAGCGCCACCGAGCTGTACCTCATCCGGTTTTTTATCTGTATCATTGCTGCACATCTGACCGGAGCTGCAGGCCATGGAGGCTGTGTTTACATGGGACATCCGTCAGATGGACTCCGCATCGGACTCAATAGCGACATCGTGTGGTTGCTTCCAGAATGCAATAAAGCAGGGGTGTCAAACATAGGACACTAAAGGAACCAATCCGGTCCGTGGGATGAATTTGAAGTGCAAAAATTACACTAAGGACATTAAACGTCAAAAGGTTTCGACTTCGTTTGACTTCAATGGCCAGTGAATTGAAATAATAGCATAATGGCCTATAACTTCTTGGTTTAACCCTTTCATACATGACATTATTATAATAGACAGTTTTTCAGTCTTTAATTAAAGCTACATTATTTAACTTCACCTCCATTGTGTTTTCTAATATTTATAAATGCTGCCATGACACTTGAATTTCCCCAATATGGGGCAAATAAAGTTTTATCCTGATATATTGTTTAACAAATCCAAAACATGTGGTTATGAAGAAATTATTTAATTAAAAAAAACTATGTGAAAGGCTGTCATGACCAAATGGGTAGGAGGACAACCTCCTTCAATACATCTGTGGAAGTTTTTGGTACCAGTATTTCTCTGGAAAGACTAAGATTTTATATTAACGATCAGAAGGACATCTTTACAGCAAAGTTTGGAAAAATGTTGGAGTGTCTGGGAACTCAGACTGCAACTGCCTGAATAGACTTTTGAGATCATTGCTGTGGACATATTTCGGATCTGCTATATATTTCATACAATCTGTATGCATTGCACTGGAATGTATAATTTTGAAAATGTTCAATAAAAAGAATGTAAAAAAACAAACAAACTATAATTTTGGGAATAGTTTGTTCACAAGCTTCTTAATCCTCATAATTTTTGTGATTTTGTTTCGGTGACAGAAGAGTCACAGAATATTATCACTGATTCATGACAATTCAGTTATATTTTCCTCTGAAATGATATATTTTCTTAAATCAGAGACATGTTCTCCTTGTGGGAAGAGTTTTATGTATGTGTTTAGGATTAAACAGTACCATAATATGTTAAACTGTTGATGCATGGATTACGCTACAATGAATAGCTGGGTATTATGCAAAAGAATTAAGATATCGAAGAAATACAACTTAATATGTAAAAACTATCGCTAGTTTATCAACAATTTATGCATGAAAGGGTTGATGTTAGAGTAAAATGACATAATGAAAGTACCCTTTCACAACAAAATGTGAATAACCTCAAGAAATGGGAACACCCTAATAAGTAAATTTTTTACAGTATTATGTCTGTTGCTAAATGTTTTGTTCATTATAATCTCACAAGACATATTTTTTCAGTTTTCATCAAAGTATGGTTTTAAGAACATAGAAGTTGTGGGGGAAGCCATATGGACAAAACACTTAAGTGGCAAGGTAGATTATCTTATTTTTTCATTTAATGTTTGACTCAAAAGAAAAACAAAACAAAAAACAATAAAAAAAGAAAATAAGAAACCGTAACCGACAGGATTTAAACCCCAGATTCCTATATAACCATCCAGATAACCTTTTTACAACCCTATTAAAAAAGCCCACAACAATACAATCCAACATTCCAGGCTGCAGATAACATACAATATACTAAGTTAATAGAAAATACAGCACAATTCTTGGAGGGGGTTGTAATCATTCAATTTTAGTGGAATGTTTTTTGTTGCTTAATATTTAAAACTTAAAGTTTGAAGTTGATTAGGGATACTGAATTCAAATAAATTTGGATTCACAGATGAAAATAATTAATAATTAATGTATATATTTATAATTTAGATAGATAGATAGATAGATAGATAGATAGATAGATAGATAGATAGATAGATAGATAGATAGATAGATAGATAGAGGTGTGTGTGTGTGTGTGTGTGTGTGTGTGTGTGTGTGTGTGTGTGTGTGTGTGTGTGTGTGTGTGTGTAAATATTGTATCCACCTGGCAGATGTGGCGTATCAGTATCATTACTGCAAAGGTATGTCATAGGCTGATTGCAACAGAAGATCATTTCAAAATCTGCAGTTTTATCTTGAAGAGACATTTATCGAACACTGAACTTTAGATCTCACAGATATGGAGGTATGGTAAAGAAATGAACATTCAGTATACTGGCTTTCCTGTTGTGACCAGCTTGAAGGCGCATCTGGGCAACAATGATGCTGCCTAATCAGGGAACTGTCAAAGGATGGAATATCTCAGCAAAGTAGAGGTGCTTGGAAACAGATTCTAAACTATTTTATGACAAAAATTGACACAATTGGGTTTATTGTGTACATAGAAAAACGTTTTACATATTTGGTTTCAACCAATCAAAAGTTAAAGCAAAAATAAGAGTTGTGTTTCTGTTTTATAGTGTACATTAATTTCAAATTGATTTTTAAATTGAAATTATTACTACCTAATGAAACTACATGTAACAAAACACAAATTACATGCATATTACAGAATATATTTTTTTAATTAAAGTGAGAAAATGTGAGTCATGCATGTTTTCCCAGTCTCGCCACATTGTAGTCACCTCCAAATCTGTGGCCTGGATCAAGGATCAGTTTCTCCGCTGTGCGCATGCGTGTTTCATGTCTCTATCGGCCGGTGCAGAGGACAGTGGTGAGTACTGATGGTGATGTTTTCATCACATCTTATTCCTGTACTTATTGCGACCATTGTGTCCATATTACATCTTTGAGTATGTCTGTGATTTTGCGCTGTTACTAAATACATTTTCTTTCATGCTAATGAGTCATTTAACAATTGAAAGCCGGTGCCAGCGAACGCTAGCTCGGGCCTCGCGTTGAAGAACAAGTCCAGCACGAGTGCTCTGGCAACAAAGCTAACCTAACAATATAAGTACAGACTGTATCTGACCACTGCTGCATGTGTATCGATGCGTATTCATCTGGCAATGTCTAAACACATTTCCTTTTAATAAAGCTGGCTAAGCCATGACAAAAACAATAACACACTGACCATTAGTCACAACAATAACAGTTTTAACCAGCAAGACAGCTGTAACCTCGCGCTGAACTGTTAGCTAGCTCTGTGTGTTAGCTAGCATGCTAGTGTCAGCTAAAGCTAACGTTAGCAGACTGCAGTTTAGCCTGCCGAGGCTGCTGTGTCAGCGGATATTAATCTCTGGAGTCCGGCGTGGATCAAGGGTGTACATTATGAAAGTTTGTGCAAGCGACTCCGTCAATCGTCTTTTCTATTAACGAAGCTTCAAAGGGCTTATTTCATCCCTTTGCTGTAAGAGTTTTAATACATTAAGTTAATGCAGCAGTTGGTACTTAAATTGAAAATTGGGGCTTTGGTTCAATCTGACATATGCATTTGAAGGTGCTAGCGGTTTGATGATCATGTGGCCTGCGAAGTAATGTCAGCATATTCGACTTGCATATACCATTGTAGATACTGCAGCTACTAGATACTGCAGTCTTATCTTGCACGTTGAGCAACTGCTCGTTGTTTACACTTTGGTGGTCAGTCATTTGACTTTTTACCGACAGCAGCACAATTTACTGCGGAATAAGAAACGACAGCTGCTGGTCATGGTTGTGGGATTATGATTCAGATGAGGGAATACGACTTTCTACAACACTCGGGATATAATTTACGTTATTTAACATTATTTTTGTGACGTTAATGTTGGAGAAATCAGAAGTCATTAAACTTCAAGCCTAGACATGACTGTGTATATACTTATTGTTTAGGAGTGAAGCATCGGCCTCTTAAATAGAGACTGTCTTTAAATTGAGCGAGTTATGGCCCAGTTTGGGGGACAGAAGAACCCACCATGGGCGACTCAGTTCGCTGCCACAGCGGTATCTCAGCCCGGCCACTCAGGGCAGTCTCTGGACCTCAACAGCCTGCACTGTGAGTATTTCAATCCTGAGTTGTTTTGTTTTTTACTGATACTACTGTTTGAAACATACTGTTCCACGCCAGTGCTTACTTGCATAAAGAATGTATCCACAGTATTTTAATGTATTTGTCTCACTGGTGTCTCTATAGCTCTTGGTGTGCAGCAGCCGTCTCTGCTGGGTGCGTCTCCTTCGGTTTACTCTCAGCAGTCAGCCTTGGCTGCAGCCTCTCTGAGCAATCAATCTGCTGCAAATTATCAGCTGTCTCAGCAAACCGCTGCCCTGCAGCAGCAAGCTGCAGCTGCTGCTGCAGCAGCACTTCAACAGGTGGGTTTGACTGAGGGAGTCTTAAGCACAATGTTTGCATTCATTCACCCCTGGTCACATTGAAACCTGTTTGACACTCATGTCTTTTATTGACTACGATATCATGTCTTTTTGTATATCTATAGTCCCAGATTAATACAGCCCTCCAGCAGTATCAGCAACAGCAGCAGCAACAGCAACAACAACAGCAGCAGCAACAGCAACAGCAGCCTCCTCAGCAACCCCCTCAACAGCAACTGTACAATGTACCTCATCAGGTAAATCATGGGCTTCTAAACTTTGTGAACTCCACTGGTAGCGCTTAGTGATTTGAATTCTGATAATTTAGAATCATTGGCAGTGTATTCATATTTGGACCTCAACCTTGGCTTCATATAATATGACACATTGTAGATGTCTTGGGGAGATGTCATAGACAATGTGTTGCTGTTTGAGAAGAAGGATGGCTCATGCTGAACTCAAATCTAAAACATCCTCTGGGTTCATTTGTTTGTCCCTGAGTAAGGGGTAAAATTTGTCATTTATTTCTTCTGTACTGCAGTGAATTTTATTTCTGGAATCCGTTGTATTCATTTTCATCATCCATAACTACTCCATATATACAGTGCCTTAGGTTGTAAAGGTTGACAGGACTCCTCAAATGATGGTGTCTATATATGTACATAGATCATGTTTCCACTGGCAGAATTGTTATTTAATACTCATCCATGGGGTGGACCAACTGGGTATGAAGGCAAAATGTTGCAATTTTACAGTGTGGGTAGATCTATGTGGTTACATCTCCATAATTGTAATTAATCCCATTTTTGTTTTCTGTTTTCACAGCTCCCTCAGCCTCAACAGGCACTCATTTCTCAGGTATTGTGCAAAATATGTTATCCTTTTAAAGTTGCTAGTTTTAGGCATTAAATATATATTGAAGTACTTACACAAAGATTGCTTCTGGTTGTTTCTTTTTTCATGAAACTCCATACAGACACAGATAGTTTTTGGGCTATAAATGCACTTTTACTTTGTGCTTTACTCTGTGTAAAGGATTTCTGTAATTTGTTTGGGGCTTTTTCTCCACAAAAGCATTTTCTATTTCTATTTCTATTATTCAACAGCATTTATTGTTGGAAAAACTGCTGCTGCTGTTTAAAATAAACCCAAATATCTAAATTAACCACACAAACAACCAGCTTGAATTGTGATAAACAAGCAAAATCATTTTATTGAAATTTGCTACTCCATGATTGCAGCCTGGTTACATGGATTATATATTAACACCACTTGACAAATCAGAATGATTATATTTTGGTGACAACTTTGTTTTATTTCATTGCAAATAATATGATCATGCCAAAATTGAAAAGTTACTGCACATTATAGGTTTTCCTCATTGTACAAGAATATTGATGATTGAATATTATGCTTCTTTGCATGTTTTACAAGTAACATAAAACTTTCTCCTTGTGCCAATCCTCAGCCCCCTGTCGCCTTGCCCACTAGTCTGAGCCTGTCCAACCCCCAGCAGACCGCCCAGATTACTGTGTCCTACCCAACTCCACGCTCAAGTCATCAACAGCAGACACAACCCCAGAAGCAGCGAGTCTTTACTGGTGTTGTCAACAAGTTGCACGACACATTTGGCTTCGTGGATGAAGATGTCTTCTTTCAGCTAAGGTGACAAAAAAATTAATGGTAGTTGATATTTCTGAGTGGTACCTTCTTTTACTTTTACCTCTGTTTGAGATTTTCTTTTAATGTAAGCTGGTTGTGTCTCAGGCCAGATGTCTGAACATTTGTTTGTATCTCAGTGCCGTAAAGGGGAAGACTCCACAAGTGGGTGACAGGGTCCTAGTGGAAGCTGTGTACAACCCTAACATGCCCTTCAAGTGGAACGCCCAGCGCATCCAGACCTTACCTCAGCTGGCAAATCAGTCGGTGAGAATATTCAGAGGTTGCACTCAGTCTCTCAAATATAAAGGAAAATAATTTTTGAGCAGAATGACACATCTTTGTGATGCAGGTAGACTTGTATTTGCACTTGGGAGTTTTTGACAGTTTTTTCTTTTAGAATTAATATTTTCCTTGGAAGTATTTTTTGCCTTATTAAAAAAATGGGTTTTAATTGGCTTTATAATTGATTTTAGAGACAAAAGCAGTCCATATATATAAATCATGGTCAAATACAACTTCTTCCAAGCAAAATTGAACATTGCCTGGGTTTGGTTTTTCAAAAGAATGTATTTTGTTGTTGAGAAAAATTTTAAAAAGATGGGGTTTTGGACTAAACTGTTGGAATGTCAGCTTGTTCAAGAGGACATTTTTATAGACTTTAGTCAGTTAATCAAATGTTTAGTTGTATTATTATAGGTGTAGCACTACATTTATTAACCTATTGATTCAAGTACTTGTTTCCACCTGTGCCACTCCATCTGTCAGCAAAAAACTTGCAACATTAAAACAATGCATCCAATCTAGTGTTTTGAACCAAAGTAGACATCATCCTCCTATTTTCTCATTTCTTGAAACTGGTATAGTCAGTTTGCATTACTTAGTTTGTCTTTTTATTTCAGCCTTAGAGATCAGAATAAAAACTGGAACACTTGCTTTACACTGTTGTCTTTTTTAGGAGAAATTTCAATATATTACTTTGAGATTCATGGTTTCATCTTCTGTTTAGTCTTGGGAGTGAAGTCTAACATAACTAGGATTTTTTTTTCCCCAGATTGATCTTTTCCCTGTTCCTCTCTGTCTTTTATTGACTGTTGTGTTCTCAATCCCTCCTAGCATCAGCAGCAGCCTCAGCCTTTACCTCAAGCTTCCCCACAGCTCGGCAACCTTTACAATGAAGCAGGGATGCAGCTGCGCTACTCAGACATGCACTCTACTCCGGACAACAGACAAAATGTAACCCCCCTAGTTGTGAATCACACATCTTTTATTAGTCCCTTCTTCCTTTCTTTCTAATTTTTTTTTTTTTAAGTTTGTTTGTGTTTACTGGTTTTCTTGCTGAACCTAATATCTAACTGTAGTCAAGTCTGTTTTTAACTGCAGTTTTTGCTTTTTTCTTTTAGTTTGCTGTTGCGTCCAAATGGATAGAACTCCATTTTCTAGTGTTTTCAACAATACTTTTCTTTATTTTAAGGGAACATTCACAGACCAAGAGACCTTTTTTTTAATCATTTTTGCATAATTACACAATCATTAATGTGGATTTTGTTCAGGTTACCCTTTGAGCTTTAACTCTTACCTCAGACTTGTTTTTAAAGCTCATAATTGGTGCCTTTCTCTACAGGGGACATACAGATGACAATGTCTTCAGTAGCCAAAAACATTGTATGGCAGGGGCCTTTCTGAAATCATTCTGTTTCCACTATAAACTAATTTCTAGTTCTATTAATACTTCTCACAAATAGATTTTATTTGGCTGTATTAGTTTCCAGTAATTCAGAGAACAAACATGTATCTACATGTACAGGACTAGATAGTTAAACATACAATTAATTTTGTTTTTGAGTCATTTTTGTGAAGTTGAGGTAATTGAATGCAGTGTTGAATTATAGTTGATCACCATTCCTTTAAAAGTATTTTGCAAGATGCTGAACTAACAGTGTGTCTAAAAAATGTAAAATATCACTACAATAGTGCATTATACTTGCATACATTTCACCAACGCTGCATGCAGGTTGTGATTGTTGAAGCAGAACTGATACACACTGATGTTTGTTCCTATTTCATTGACTCCTACCAGTTTTAACCCAAATATAATCCAACTTAAATGCCCTTGAATGTAGTTTTTGTCAAAATCAAGTAGGGCTGCAACTATCAAATATTTTTGGAATTGAGTGTTCTGTTGATTTTTTTTCATCAATTAATCGAGTAATCAGATCAATTCGATTTTTGTTTATTTCTTTTAACTAGACCAATCAATAAATGGTGATTGGAGTAGGCTGAGGTATTTTGAGGTTTGTGTGCCTGTGTCCACACTTGGATGGATGAAGAGGGATGTAGCCTAATAATTATGCTACCTGAGTGAGATCTTTGTACATTTGCTAAAAATAATTACAACACATAAGGCTACATTTTATCAGGTGCTAGTATTTACCACTTAGCAATACGTTACTTAATAGTGTACCTTGTAGAGGGTCTGAGTCCGCTTGAGGAAGCGCTGTTGATGTGTGGATGTTTTCAGTTCAGGTGTTGCTATTTTGCAGTGCGCACACTGCACTGTTGTCTGCCTTGTGCAGTGTAAAATGGTCCCACACTTTCAACATTTGTTTTTTATGCATGCCACTACTTCTCGTCATTTCCACCTACAGTTGAGCACCACTGAACGTCTTAAATCTTTTAAGTGTACTGACTTACAGTACGTCAGTTAAAACAATCTGTATGAAACAATGATACCGGACGTGCGAGAGTGATATGATAGCAACGAGATGAACTTTGACATAAATTAAACAAATCTCTGAGGCAATGGATCTGCCTCGAACATTTTTTGTACTCAAATTCCTTGAAGAATCGTTTCACCTCTAAAATCAAGTAATATTACAGCTATGGTAATCTTGGACCTTCGGCACTGATAGTGATGTCCAGTCATTACTATTACTTAGGTAATGCTGACATGCTCTTAGTCCAGAAGTATGGTTGAATTTACAGTAAATTGACATTATGTTTTCCTGCACACACTTTGCACCCTAAATTGTTGCTAAACTTTAATAATCATTTATAGATATTTTAGAGCATTCACCGTAAATCATGTCGTTTTACTTTTAACCCTCAAATTAGATTAGTTAGCAGTGCTTCTTGTTTCCTTCATTCAAAACATTTGCATGTTCAAACAGGTGAAATCCAAAATCATGACTTTTAACAGATTCCCAAGATGTGTCGACTAGTTAAAGTAAGCCAAATGCCTTATGAGTTAATATTTTTGTCTAGCACCAGGAGATTGTTGAATAGGTCAACATACCGGGACACCTTTTTGATAGGGCTTTCCTAATTTTCTCATTCAAGCAGATCGTCAGACTGTTTCACAGCTTCTTTTTGTCAAGCAGCCACTGACATGAGGCTTTGAACAGTACATCTTCCTGTCTTTATTTGTCAGTCATAAGCATTTTAAGGAATTACAATTGGTCTGACTTTTGTATACTTACCTCTGGTTTTTTTTTATGCTTTTCTGTAGAATCAGCCTCAACCTCCTAACATGATGAAACCAGCGCCCACCATGCTGCAGTCACTACCTCCCCCGACTTCATTCAGTGTTCCAGCCCAGGCTCCCCCTCCTTCATTACTGCAGGCTCAGCTCTCTGCTGCCTCTCTAGCCCCGCTTCTCCAAAACCCTCCACAGCCTCTGCTGCCACAGCCTCCACCCAAGGGTAAAGGTTACTTATTTACATGACACTTATGTTAAACTGAAACCTGTATTTCTGCATCATATAGTGGTTTAACAAGCACATTCTTTTAAATGTTTCTAGATGTGTTTCCTGGAGGGCTGCTTCAACCCCCAGTTAGAATGATGCCTCAGCCACAGCCTGTAAGACGGATTGAGCCTCCACCTCGCTTCCCCAGTCGCAATGATCGAGGTCCTGAGCTCATTCTCAGAACTAAAGAGGAACGCAGGTCAGATCAAAGCACATTTCATCTGAGATTAATTTTCTGTTTGCTAATTAATTGTATGAAACCACTCACTACTTCTTGAAAATTTTGACTTTAAATGAAATTCTGAAACTACTTTTGAATCCCTTCCTTTGCAGAGACAGAGACCGTGAACGCAGGCGTTCAAGAGAACGTTCACCCACACGCAAACGTTCCAGAGACCGTTCTCCAAGACGGGACAGGTCACCTCGACGGCCTCGCAGGGTGATGCCTCGCTACACAGTCCAATTCTCCAAGTTTAGTTTAGATGGGTAAGTAAGACTTCCATGTCTCAGATGGTTTACAATATGTCCAGTATTTTATCCAGATAGTAATTCTTGGCTCTTCTGTCTCTAGCTCTAGCTGTGACATGATGGAGCTGAGGAGGCGCTATCAGAGTCTCTACATTCCTAGTGACTTCTTTAATGCCGTGTTCACCTGGGTGGATGCCTTCCCTCTCTCACGGCCCTTCCAGTTTAGTAACGCCTGCAACTTCCATATCATGCACAGAGAGGTGGATCCTTTAGTCAAGAACACAGCTGTGCTGGACCCACCAGATGCTAATCACACCTATAGTGCAAAGGTAAGATGCTCAGTAACCCCAACAACAGATTATTGCTATAACTATTGCTTTATCGCAAGTTATGAGGGTGACCCACGGTCCTTTTCTATATCACAACCTAAAGTGTGAGATTTGAGGGTCCCAGACAAATGATGAGAAGACAGATATTCTGTATCTGTGGTCATTGGTCCAAGTCTGTGGTCTTGGATCACATTGAATAAGAACCATTGTCATTGTGTTGCAACCAATGACCACCTGGAAGAAAATTCTGACTGTAGCAGATATGGGTTGTCCATCCTGAATGTGTCAACAGCTGGCCTACATCTAGACCAACAGTAACACAGCATTAAAAGACGCAACATATCTGTCTGTGTGCTTAACAATGCTTCCCCCAAGTGTTCTTTACAGAGTTGGGTTCTCAGTTTGCTGTCTTTTCTTGAACCCTGACTGGGTCTGCATTCTTTTACCATATTTTTTTTCCTCTTCCAATTTAACTTAAATACCACTGTTCTGACAGAATGATTCTTGCTTAGTTTGTTTACTACTGTAGTGGGACAGATGGATGCCTCATGGTGACGGCCTTATACTCTTTTATATTTACTTATGCCACAGCCTGTAATTCAGATGTTATCATGCAGTCTGCATATAGCTTTAGAAATAATTATTGGAATACCCATGGCAATGTAGTGAGAAGTCAGCATTTGCAATAAATGACATGTAAAGTAAAGCTCAATTGAATTTAAAGACAAGAATATCCACAATTTCAATAACAACTAACATGTAAATTAATATTGAATCATTTGATGTTTCAAAGCAGTCTAGAAACACTTCATACTCCAAGAACAGAACGGTACATTGTGATCAGTTATAAAACATAAAAGACAAATGCCATCTTGGTGCCTAAGATGTTTGCAACCCTTTAAGTTATTGTTGTGTGATGGTTCAGGTGATGCTGCTGGCTAATCCCAGCATTGAAGAGCTCTATCACAAGTCGTGTGCTTTGGCAGAGGATTCCCAGGAGGTCAGAGACTCTTTTCAGCACCCTGCCAGACTCATTAAGGTATGTTCCAGGCTTCTGCTGTACCGATGAATGCACTTTTAGCACAGCATTACAAACAGAGCTGACAGTGATGTAGAAGCCCTATTCCATTTCTGAATACTCTCAGTGTGGAGAAACTGAAACTGATGTCAGCTCTTTTTACTCTGGTTTTTTTTTGTTTTTTAAACACTTTTTTTGGTTGTGAATCCGCAGAGCTTTGATTACTTGAATGTGTCGCTGACCATTTTGTCTTTCTCTGTCTTTATCTTCTTTTTGGCTTTTTTCACCCATCATACCCCTGTATCCACATTCCCTGTTTCCATCTAACCTGCTCTACTCTACTATTGCTCTCCTTTGTACTTGTCTGTCTTTCTCCTTCAGTTTTTGGTGGGCATGAGAGGTAAAGATGAGGCCATGGCCATTGGTGGCCACTGGTCTCCCTCTCTGGATGGAGCTGACCCAGAGAAGGATCCCTCAGTCCTTATAAAGACAGCTATACGCTGTTGCAAGGCACTCACAGGCATAGACCTTAGTCTGTGCACTCAGTGGTAAGCGTTGTTACTCGTCAATATTTACTCTAATTTTGTATTCATTCTGCTTTGACTGAAATCTCAAATTAAGTATCTGTAATACTGTGCATCATGTGACTACCTGATACTAAATCTCATTGTGCACATGTTGAGCAATATTTTTGTTTTGTTTTTTATATTAATGATGATTGTTTTAATTTGCTACTCATTATTTACTTTTTTTTGTGCAATGTTCTTTTTGCCTCTGTGTGTCGTCGTCTTGCCTCCCTTTCTGTCACACTTTCTAAACATGTATATGCATATCCTGTTGTGATGAAAAACCCAAACGCATGGACTTTGTGGCTGGAAGCAGTAGCCTGGACCAGAAGACACTGCTGTTACTTTGTTTTCTTTGATTTTTTTTCTATGGTCTTTGTTAAATATCTTACATATTTAACTGGCTTTCACTGTCCTGTTGATTCTCTTCTTCGCACAACCCTAATGTAGTGCGTTACATAAGTGTATCCTAGGTTAAATGCAGAACTCACCATCTATAATTGGCTGAAGATGGCTAATAATGGGGCAGAATTTGGGGGTGTGATTTATTTATTCTATGTGATTGTCTGTCAACTTTTGCTGCCATAACCTGTGACAACAGTCGGAGAGCTGCAGACTGGGCCCATTTGTCTATGCTGTGTGTGGTGGGGGAGAAGGGTCAGTGTAATGATGCTGATCATTCATTGACCTCGCGGGAGGGAGTAGCTGTTGAAGGCTCGTCCTAATAGGCTTGCCTTTTATACTGTGCCCTGACCAGAATGTTTCTTTCCAATGCACCTTCTTCCTTTGCGACAGGTATCGTTTTGCAGAGATTCGCTATCATCGGCCAGAGGAGACACACAAGGGGCGGACAGTCCCTGCTCATGTGGAGACAGTGGTTTTGTTTCTTCCGGATGTTTGGCATTGTCTTCCTACCCGCTCAGAGTGGGAGGTGCTGTCACGGCGACTCCGGGAGCAGCTGGCTGAGAAGCTGTCGGCCGAGCGAAAGGAGGCGGATGGAGAACAGGCACTGAACCGCTAATCCCTCTCTTCTCATTTCCGATTCTCACAGGAAGGCACAGGAATTACAAAAAAACAAACCCCAGATACACACCACACGCCAAGCACACCTCACTACTCACGCTCAGACATGAACACCAGGCAGATTATCGCTCCACCAGATTTCACCTAGGCTTCTTCTGTTTACTTCTCCACCTGTCCCCTTCTCCTCTGCTCCATTCCTCCATCAGCACTCCCACCTTCCCTCACATCCAGCAGACACATACAGTGGAAGCAGTGAGACTAGGCTGTGTTGTGTAGGCCCCAGTCGCAGCTGATAAAACAGCTTCCAGCTCCTTAATTGTGATTAATTGGGTGCTAATCTGGGAATAATTCTGTTTAATCCTGGCATTTTGAGCAGTATCTCTTGTTTATCCTGCTATCAATATGGGTGCTTGCAAATGGGTGACAAAATGATCTCAAATCACAGACTATTTTATGAAATTAAAACCAGTGTCTTTCTTTTTATAGACAGAAATCTGAACTGTTTGTGCTGGAATCTGTGGAGTCAGCTGTATGTAAATAATGTGTTTGTTGTAGAACTGTGTTTTTATATGATTTTTCACATCAATTTGATACCATCTGACTTCGAAAACAGAACCTCCCCCAAGTCCTGTTTCTTGTCTGTTCTTGTTGTTGGATTCTACTTTTTCATTTGGACTATATGTAGAATTTGGTTTTTCCAGGGCAGTTGGTTGGACAGAAGCACAGATCGCTCCCATGTGACATAGGTCTTTAAAACGCATAAACGCCAAGACCCCGATATCCCAGTCGTAGACCGTGCTAGGGCCACCTTATCCACACTGTTTGGAGACCAGCTTCAGTTCACCTGATGTACCTACACACCTCTCATTGATTTTTACCTTTTTTGTGTTCCACAGATTGATTGATTGGCAGCTGGGGGGCATTTCTGTTGGTTTTATAAGAGCTAGAGAGCTTCCCTGTGTACGCTTCAGTAGCAGTGGACTTAAACACAGTCGAGAGCTCACTAGGACGAGACAAAGAAAGACAGATGTGACGTTGCTTCTTGCACGGATCAACTTAAAACTCACTCAGGCCACAAATGGTGTGCTGACTCTTTGTTATCCCTCCTCTTTCTTTTTCTCTGCCTGTCTCTATCTAAATAATTCCCTATTAAGGAGGAAGACGAGAAGGATGACGATGAGTCAAAGGACGTTAGTACTCCCACTCACTGGGCTAAACTTGACCCGAAATCCATGAAGGTGAGATGATATATATGTGTGTGTGTATGTATGTAATTTTATTTTTTCATTTTGGAAAATACAACAGAGTAAAACAAAAACAACAAAGCACATTTGTATATCATGTCTTTAAAATCAACAATGGTAAAACATGAAATTTAACATAAACACATTCCATATAAGTTCTGTTTAGAAAAAAACCTGAACTCTTCTTAAACTAAGTCTTCCCTTTTTTTCATATTATATTTTGTTAAATAACATACATTAGAACAATTAGATGTAACATTTTTTCCTTATTTCCAAATCCACACAAGTTTCAACTCTGTTATATTCAACCAGTAGAAATATAACTTGTCAAATATAACCTGTTGACATAATCTACCTATTTTGTGTCGTCATCTTCATTAGTGTAGTTAAAACAACTACATATGTCTGACAATTGTAGATTTTGTCAAAACCAGTCTTCAGCTTTTGGATCATGGTGTGATGGCACTTGTTGGTTCATCATTTCTTTTTGTGTGTTCTATTTTTTTACTCTGAAGGTGAACGACCTGCGCAAAGAGCTGGATTGTCGTTCTTTGAGCTCAAAAGGCTTGAAGTCGCAGCTGATCGCCCGCCTCACCAAGCAGCTGAAGGTGGAGGAGCAGGTGGAGGAATCCAAAGAGCCCGAAAAAACAGAGAGCAAAGCTGTTGAGGAAGAGGAGCCAGTTCGCACTGAGGAAGACAGAGAGGTATGTTGTGTTTTGGTTAAGTGGATCATCCTAGACTGATCTGTTTAGTTATAGAGTTTTTTAAAAAAAAAAAAAAAGTCTCATTTAATATTCACATCATTACAACAGTAGCATATTAGGAAGTGAATTTATTTTTATTATTCTATCTATAGCTCTATAAACCAAAAAATCTGAATTGTGCTATCTGAACCTAGCCTAAGCAGCTATGATTGTCACCATATATATATATATATATATATATATAGTTTGCCCAGTTAGACTTAGAACATCGTCACATGTCCTTCGCCTTCTTTTTACTGTTTCTCTTCTTAAAGTTAAGAGGTAAATGGTTTCCACACCTGGAGCCTTAAGTGTGGGAGACTCAACCTGCAATACGTTTTCCATCTGGTTCAAAAGTGCAATTAATTTGGGCAAAATGAGCAAAATCAAGTTCATCAAAACCATTTAGAGGAGGTTGTCTGAGTCTGGTCTGAGATCTTTAAGTCCAGTACAACAGATTCACAGCAAAGCAAACAAATTGAAAATAAAGGGCATTTTCACATCACATCAAAGGATTGGTTTGTGCTTGGTGTATTTCAGGAGGAAGAAAGGAAGAGGCAGGAGGAACTTGAGCGCCAAAGGAGAGAAAGGCGCTACATTCTTCCCGATGAGCCCACCATCCTCGTTCACCCCAACTGGGCGGCCAAGAATGGGAAGTTTGACTGTAGTGTCATGTCCTTGAGTGTGCTGCTGGACTACAGGCTGGAGGACAACAAGGAGCATTCTTTTGAAGTGAGACTTAAAGGCCACAGTCTACGGTTCATGTTGTGATTCAGAAAAGATCAAAGCTGTGTACGTTCTGCTTTAAAGGTTTTTAATGCGATGGAGGCCTCACACTTGTTGTCCTTGTCTTTCCAGGTGTCCCTTTTTGCTGAGCTGTTTAATGAGATGCTACAGAGAGACTTCGGCTACCGCATTTACAAAGCCCTCGCTGCCCTCCCTGCCAAGGACGAAAAGAAAGAGAAGGAGAAGAAGGTCAAAAAAGAGGCAGAAAAGAAAGACGGTGAAAAACGCGAAATGAAAAAGGAAAAAGACGAGGAGAACGAGGAACCGTCTGCAAAGAAGTCCAAAGAGGATGATGAGGAGAGGAGGAAGGTAAGTCCCTTTAAGTCCTTGTGTTTGAATGCACGTCTTCAGTTTTCTCCAAAACCGGTGTGAATTTAATGTTGTGTCTTCATCCAGTACGATGACAAGGTGGTGAAGAAGGAGGAGTCTAGAGACGAAGATGAGAATGAAGACGATAGCAGCACAGCCAACGCCGAGGAATACGACCCTATGGAGGCTGAGGATGCAGACGATGACGATGATGATGGTACAACCCTTTTTTTTTTTAATGTAACCAAATTATTGTGACATTTCTATCTGTGTGATTTTGGCCAGTGATGAGAAATCATGCACCACGCTGAACCTGTGATGGATTACACTACCACAGTTTCTGAGGCCTTTCCATGGAGAACAAATCATCCTCTGATCTTAGATGTAATGAAATTCTATCACAAAGCACTAGATGTTTACTAAGATTGTTAGATTATAGATAGCTACATTACAGAAAATAGGTATATTATAGCAACATTCCTTAAAGTTCCACATTGTTTTGCACTAGTTTAGTGGAACAGCCCTTTATAAAAGTGTACATATGTGTTTTGATACTGCCCTGTCTGTGCTTGTTGACGCTCTTCTTGTGTCTTTACATTTTTGTTTTAATGTCTTTGTTAAAAAATGTAAGATCTGTCAAAATAAAGTATAAAAAAAGTGCACAGTGAACTTTGACAGTGTCACCCAGTTTACTCATCTCAGTCCACTTGTTATGATACTTTGTTTTTTAGATAAAGACGATGCCGACTCCAATGACAGAGACAGGAAAGACCGTAAGGATGACCGCAAGTCGTCAAAGGAGAGGTCCTCCAAAGACAAGGTAAAGCAGAATCTGAGGACTTTATTCATCCCAGAGGGAAATTGTGTGTTACAGATGCTACATTCAAGTATAAGAAAAAGTAGCAGGAAAGAAAATATCAATACAGTAGATACATATTACAGCACAGCTATTAAGACACTTATATAAGGTATTCTTTTTTTTTTTTAACACCAGGAGAAGAACCAGATGGTCACTCACAACAAGGAGCTGCTCATGGCGTTCGTCTACTTTGACCAGAGCCACTGTTGCTATTTAATGGAGAGAGACCTGGAGGAGATCCTGTACACACTGGGGCTCCACCTTTCTCGAGCACAGGTAAACGCACTGTTAGTTTTCCCTCTGATCAGTTTTTTTTTGTTTTTTAATCTGCATTCATTTCTCTGGTGAAGTTTACCTCAAAGCTCTACTTTGTTGATCTTCTGTCTCCAGATAAAGAAGCTTCTGAACAAACCAGTGGTACGAGAGTGCTGTTACTACCGTAAACTGACAGACAGGGGAAAAGAAGAGCCTGTGCCTTCCTTTAATGAGACTCAGATTGAAAACCTCTTAGGTGAGCCAAGTATTAATGGTCAAATTCAGTCATTTCATTAAAATCACTATGATTTGGCCAGTGAGGAGAAATCATGCACCACGCTGAACCAGTGATGGATTACACTACCACAGTTTCTGAGGCTTTTCTAGGGGAAAAACACTTCACATAAATAATCAAGTGTGGTTTATTTACAGAGCTTTCCTCTTTTTGTTGACAGGTAACAGAGCACTACTTCCTGCTCCTAAAGCTCGTCCTCAGTCGGAGGCCAGTGAGTCCGGTAACCTGATTGTGTACAACGGTGCCATGGTCGATATCGCCAGCATGATGCAAAAACTGGACAAGAGCGAGAAAGCAAGAGAGGAGATTGAGCAGAAACTCTTCTTGCAAGATGCCAAAATGGGTATGATGTGTTTAATGTATAAAGACCAGATCGCGTCATGTTTGTGCATCTGAAGGTGTGAAGAAGGGAAAAAAAGGTGTGATGAAGAGACATGGATCATTTTCTAAACCTGCACAAATAGGGCAGCCACATGCAGAACATCATAATTAACACTATATACAGGATCAAAAGCTGATTTATTTATTTATTTGAATGGAATATCCTCAGGCTGATAATGCATATTCTAGTGGATCTCGGTTGCAAGCTACACTCTGTGTCAGTAGTCCACCAGGACCATGATCTGGCTCAATTTGAGTTTTGCTACAGAAAAGTCCAGTTCCACTTGATTCAGTTTTCACTCCTCTGTGATCGCTGTGGCTGAGTGGACTGGCACATTGCATTACTGTCACTGCACCTCAACTCAACATCTGTCCACATTGGTTTCAGTTTAGAATGACTGAATTTGCAGTAAAGAGTAAAAAGAATAATAGTTCACAGAATTAAATGTGTAGTATATGTGTAGATTTGAGAAGCTACTTAAAGTAACCAATTCTAACAAGATGTGATGAATTTCAACCCTTTGTGATGTTCATATTAAGATTATGAATAAACTAGCAATAATTAGTCATATTTATTTATATAGTATGTGCATGATCTCAAGTTATAAAGGACTTTACATGACAAGGTATTAAACAATACTTATGTTTTCATAACAAAAGGGAATAAAATCATGTCAGGCCTGTGTAAAATGACTTTTAATACATAACTTGTGTTTTTTATCCAACTAAAATCTTTATAATCAAAATGCATAAACGCATTACAAAATGTAAAAGTCACAATCAAACCATCCTGCTGTATATTAAGTTTGTTTTTTAGATGTTCTTATTTATATATTTTTACTGATACTAAATTTGAAGCAAACTTCTGTGAACTGGTTTAGATTGAACAAAGACAGCCGTGTTACCAGAAGGTGGCGCTGCAGGCTGCAATACACAAACAGTAGAAGAAGAGTATTCTGCTGCTGATGATCTGAGAAGAAACCAGGAAACACTGAGTTAAATGTTTCCTCTATTAGAACGTGTTCCAAAAAGGTGTTTCCAGTTGAACTCCAAACACATCAAAACTGCAAAAAATTCAAAATGCATAGAATGGATTTTATAGAAAACACCAGGAAACAATAGATTTCATAAATACATCGACTCGCTCCCTAATACTTCAAATACGTTGTGATTTCCTCCAGAGGAAGACGCAAAGGTGAAAGCGCAGCTCGAACAGGCCAACAAGGCTTTGAGCCGAGAGCTGGAGGAGGTGAAAAGCAGTCTGAGCCAAACGGAGGAGACCCTGAAGGCCACGGAGGAGAAGAAGACCGTCTACCACGGCCACATCAACAAGACGTCCAACACGCTGTTAACCACCGTCAGAGAGCTGCTGGCAGTGCTCAAAAAGGTTCAACACTTCCCCCTCCCACATGACTCATCCTCCTGTTTAATGCTGAATGTACATATAACTTTCCTCTGCTTTCCTTCTTTTTTGTAGGAGCCTGAAATAGAAGAAGCTGATAAACTGACGGGGGATCTTATCCAGACGAACGGTGCTGATGAATGAATGATTGAATGAATGACACTTTAAGTCAATGAGGCTTATCTTAACTTTAATCACTTGTAAATATTCTCTAAAAACATGCATTTTTTTTTGTTTTTGTTTTTTTGGGGACTGGATGTCTCCCTAAGTACATGTGTAAATTAGTCCCTTTTGTTTTCTTTGTATAGACATGGTTCTGTTTCTTATCTAGACTAATTTCATCGGCAGAGCATTGAAAAGCTTATTTTCATAGTTAATTTTCAAAGCTTATTTTCTTTTTTTTTTTTTAAAAGCTATTGCTTTAAAACGCCTGGTGTAGTTTTCTGCCAGTGTGTGTGCGATTGGTTTCTAATGAGCAATAATGATGCTATTTATGTGCGAAAGAATTCAGATTAAACTATATTTAAAGAGACTAATTTTGGACAAAAAAAAGGGGGCGGGAGGGTTTCCACGTGCTCCGAACAGAAATATCCGTCATGTGCATCCGCTGTTGAGCGACAAAACACTGTCGCAGTTCGTTGTCGTGGCTATGCATGGTTCCTGCCTCTCGGACCTTTTTTTTTTTGCTGTCTGCACCGTTTCATTTCAATTTTTTATTTTTTTGGGCTGTTTTCCACCAACTCCTGAGCTGCAGTTTTAGTGTTTTTGTTGATCAAAGAAAAAAAAAACTACACATCGAACCAAAAGATAAGCTCAATGAATGTGTGTTCTGCTGAAGGAAGACTTTGCTGCAAAGGTGTGAACACTCTGAAGTCCATCTGAACTGAACTGTGCGTTGGTGTGAGTTGTCGCAGGAAAGAGCCACAATTAAAGTCAAATGCGCTCAATGCAGGCAATTTTATTTTTCTATTGAAAGTGTACTCTACGGATGTCTTGTGCAAGAGTAAAGTGGTTCATTTTAACACTGCATTGAGTCCCGAGTCATTTATGTGAAGGTTCAACTGAAAAATAAATAGGAAAGGTGTCAGAAAGTTGGCATGAAAATAAGAATTTATGTCCAGGCTTAAATATTTAGGCTGAATCCACCTTTCCTAATCGTAAAATGAGTTACCGAAGTAACTGACAACAGAAGAAAAGTTTGGAATTGTTGATCTCACCAAATGTTAAATGTAAAGAAGAGGCCTCTAATAAAAGACAAAAAAATGTCATTAAAAACAAATATTACATAAAACATATGAGTAGAAGTAGCTGAAAAGATGAAAACAGAACAGAAACTGGTGTAAAAGTGGTATTGTCTTACACTTTATAGTTGAGATTTGAGAAAAAAGTGTTTAATATAGATACAACAAGAGAAAAGAAAGCAAATTTGATTTATAAAGCACCTTAAACAGATGAGAGAAGTAAGAAAGTGCTCCACAAAAGACTAAAAATACACAAAATAATCGCAAAAAGGTATAAATTACAATAAAACATGATGGAAAAGACTCAGAAAAATGTAGATGTAACTTTTTTTTTTTTTTTTTCGATCTCAAAGACAACATCAATCCCTGGAGTCTTGGGCTGAAAATGTCTGGAAATCACTAAACAGAATTATGTTAAGCTCCATTCTTCTCATCAGTTTGTTATTCTGTTTCTGTCCTCTTATTCTGGTTATTCCTACCTTGTAATGCCCCTAACTCACCAACAGGGGGCGCCAGTGTTTAACATACCACTTCATATAATCCCAGTTTAATAAGGTTTTCATGACTTGGAGTTTTTATTTTAGCAGCTCTGATGACAGACAGATGTAACAGAAAGTCAGATTTAGATTTTTAATCACTGCAAGAGAAAAAAAATGTGAGATTTATTTCATTAACACTTGGGTTGAGTTTCAGGAATCAGAGTTCTGAACTTGTGTGTGTTCCTGGTTGTTATTTCAACTCAATTCTACCAACCAGTGAATAAAAGGTTTAGACAAATCCATTTCTGTCTTAATGAACTGTTCCTTTCTCTAAATGTTGATCTGCTCAAACCTGTTCTACCAGGAAACTAGTAGATGGAAGAAAAAAAAATATCCAAAAACACTCACTACAGCTACAAAGAGCAGCCATCAGAAAGTCAATACTGTTTATTATTTTATATTACAGCCTTTAAAAAACTCAGACTTCTCAAGACTAATCTGGTGAGATGTCTATAAAACAATAAACATGATGCAGAGTGTTTTAATGTGATGAAATAGTTTAACTCTTTAACCCCTGAGACATTATTTCAATGAAAGGAGCCGCTTGGAATTTTTTGGCACCTGGTTGAACTTCAAAAAGTAGCAGTAAAAAAAAAAAAAAAAAGGAAAATCATGACATCACTGCAACAGTAAAAACAAAATGACAAGGAAAATTGTGTTAAAAAAAACAAAAACCGCTTAAACCATTTATTTTTCTAGTGAGTCAGTCTCATTCCCTGCTGTGCACTGAGCATGCTCAGATGTGTAAGTAGAGCAGAAGGTCTATTCTCAGTGTGTTTTGAAATTCTTCCAACTGTGCAAATGTTAGAATTTTTCTGAATATTTAAAATAAATCACATTTATGGAGCGCTCACCACAGACACGTTAGGGGTTAAAGGATTGAGTCTGGATATTTCACTCCTGAAAAACATTTAATATCTGACACTGAGATCAAAACATCATTAATAAATTTAACCCATAAAGACCCAGTGATATTTTTGTGGCAGTTCCTTTATTATTAAGATTTTTTTTGGCTGTATTTCACCTTTTTTAAGTCATTTATCGCCATTTGTTATGATATTATCCTGCATTTTCCATTTTTTTTCCAGTGAAATTCAGGTATTTTCCTATATTTAATTCACTGATCATGTAGATGTTCATAAAAGCTCAGATTAAAGTTGAAGATTATTTTATCAAAAACAGAGAAAACTGAAGAAAAAGAGACTTTTTCAGTAAAATATATCATTAACAACATAAAACCAAGTGGCTCCAGATTGGGTCATATACCTGATAACCATGAAAAGATGACAAACTGTATTTTACCTAAATTATTTCAGAGTATTGATTGATTTTAGTGGTTCTGAAGTTATTAAACACTCAGATCAGTAGATGGTTTCAGTTTCCAGCAGCTGTTTTTTGAGGTTAAAGTGTGTTAAAGTTTTCTTCAGTTGAATCAGTTCAACTATTGTTATGAAAAGTGTAAAAATGTCACATTTTCTAAACACTTAAAGCGTTTTAAGGCTTCACAACTGGCAGGAAGTTTCTCTTTGGTTCTACCTGTAGATGAAAAACACATAATACCCTCCTCATAAACCAGTAGTCATTCAGGGGTCTTCCCAAATCTCACCAAGATCATTTTCATTTATTCCATTGGCAGATATTTTTGCTAGAATTAAGCAAAAAAAAAAAAAAAAAAATTAATTGAATTGAATTGAATTGAATTGAATTGAATTAAGCAAAAAAAAAAAAAAAAATCTGCCAATAGAAAAAGTGAAAA
>JAPTYQ010000008.1:25121008-25136213 GCA_029814465.1 Ostorhinchus cyanosoma
TGGGCAGATTTTTTATTTTTTTTTTGCTGAATTCAAGATTTTATTTTATTTTTTTGCTTAATTTAAGCAAAAAAAAAAAATCTGCCCATGGAACAAGTGAAAATTATCTCAGTAAGATTTCTTAAAATGAGATTTTCAAAGTCTATTGTCTAAAAATAAGTTCTTATATCTCACTAAGAAGTTACTCTTTTGGTGATTATGTTTTATTTTAAGTGTGATGAGATATTTTGACTAGAAATTAGAAAAATATAACTGGAAGATGTCGATTTTTTTCCAGTGTTGCAGAAAGACTACAGTTGTTTTTTTTTTTTTTATCCCTCTGGCTGTTAATAACAATTACAATGAGGTAGATCATGTGTAGGCACTTTTTATAGCTACGTGTCCATTCTTTCTTCCCTCTTTCCACCCAATACACACCACATCAGTGAGGTGTAGTTGATTAACTAAAACAAATTTTCCAGTCCTGCGAGTTTGGTTATATTTGAGGCCTCCTGACTGCTGCTCTTATGAAGGGAGTTTGTCTTCACCCAGCCCAGATTTAATCATTCATCAACACTGGGATCTGGTTTGGTTTGGCCTTAACTGAGCTCATTTCACATCAGTAAACACCACTCTTTGTGCTGAATATGCGTGTGTGTATTAAACTGATCTTCTGCAGCTGCTCACCATCAGCATCACTGTTTAAGATCATTGTGACATCGGTAATATTATTTGAGATAGCTGCATGCCTTAAACGATGCCTGTTTTTTTTTGTTTTTTTAACTTTTATATTAACCTGATGCATTTTTTATGACTTTTCTCCTTGTCTTCAAAGCTTTGCACTTAAAGCTTTCAAAAACAACTATTTCCCTGCTGAAAAGGAACCACTGCATGCAGTTTTCATTAAGCGCTTCTATGTGAGTTGTCTCTGAATCTAGAAAGAAAAGAAATGTCCCTTTCTGGTGTGGTGTACTTTAAAATCTGCTTATTTTTATTAAAGGAATAGCTGTGGCTTTTGTCTAATGGGGTCCCACAGTTTGTTTGTTTGTCAGTAGAATTGCTGACAAACAGGGTCAGATTAAAGTGGTAAGATTTTGATGTAGAGTAATGAGTTTCATACTATTTTTAAGATGAAAACTATTCCAGGATGGTCTCTTTTTTTTCTTTGTCTGCCTCACTTTTGCTAACATGTTTGTGTAAGGGCACCTCCTGGATGTGTAGGGCTGTATGGTATGGGGGGCAGGATATCTGATCTACCCAGCAGGCAGACCTGTGGTCATTTCTGTGGGAGTAATGGAATTTTGTGGTCTGTCCCAGTACTGATGGAATTTCAAAAGCAGTCAGGCATGGTTCATATAACTCACATAAATAGACCACCTCAGCCATGAGTTAGAAAGTGGTTAGCGGAGGAATGTCAACTCCAGTTCTGTGTGTGTGTGTGTGTTTTCACTGGCAGGATGATCAAGTAGGACCTCTGTCAACCCAGGTGTGCTGGTGTGTTGTGGTCTCACCTGTTTAAGCACTAATCTGACGGTGTGTTTGTTTCAGGTGACCTGTCCCCGGTGCAGATGTCCCCCGTCCCTCAATCCCAGTTCATCCCCTTGGCTGAGGTGTTGTGTTCCGTCATCTCAGATATGAATTCCTCCCAAATCATTGTGAACCAGGATGCACTCATCAACTACATGAGCAAAGCCCATCCAGGTATCATGTTAAACATTACTTCATCTTACTTGTAAAAGCTGCTTCAATCAGTATTATGTAAACAATGGAAATATGTGTAATGTGAAGGGGCCTTGCTGTAGCAGATGCACAGAATGAAGTGACTACTCAAAGGAGAACATGTGCATCTTTTAGCTCAGTCTTTTGTTTTTACAGCTTTACTATGTGGAATTACTCTTCTTGCTCTCATTAACCTTAATTCCAGCTTCAGTAGGCAGCTGTATAGAGCTCAGAAAAAGACTTGTTGCTGTACTCACAAAGCCACTAATAGCAATAACAACTTAACTTGTTGACACCGTGGTATATTTATCTGAAGCTCTCCATCAATGTCCACATCAGAGGTCAAACAATGAAGCTTAAATGCACTAGAAAAATATTTAATAGATAAATACACAAAGATATGTGTATTTTAATTGCGTACATATTTTTGACAAAGTAAAACACTTAATGGGATTTGGAACTCAAACATAAACAAACACTTTGTAAGAATTTGGCGTGTTCGTGGATATGTTTATATGAACCTTATGTATTTAAAAAGCACTGTTTGACCAATATGCATCACATTATGTTAAAACTACATTTTCAGACAAAAGCACTGAGACACATTGACTTCAGGTGTTTCATTGCTAAGACAAAACTATAATGACAAATGTTAATAGAATAAATGTACTAGAAAACACTTTTATTTGGTCTTTAAACTTTTGTTTTTATACTTATTGGTGGTTACAAAATGGGTATTTTACTTAATTTCACTCAATGCTAACAATGTTTTAAATTATTCTAATTACTTTAAATATTCTACCTCTAGATTTCTGAAAGTTTTCATGTTCTGACCATAAATAAAACATTTTAAAACCATGAGTAATTGCCTTTTCTCTTCAACTGTTGCTCAGAAAGAAAAATTAGCCTTTAAATTTAAAAGAAATATGGATTTGATATTTATTGTGATAATTATTGACATTAGACATGAGCATTTACGTCATGATAATATTTCTTATTAGCAGTAATGGAAAGTGTTACAAGTTGTAGATGTGGTATATCCTAATATTTTTGTTGATATAGGTATAAAATCTACATGGATATAAATGCATACACATTAAAATATATGAATATTCCATTCCTATTTTCCCTATGTTTTTTATTTTTTTATTAATGTCACCCAGTGACTGCAACATATGTCAACTGCAAATAAGGCAGTTCCATCAAATTTCTAAGTTGATCTTTCAATGTTCTATCAATGTCTGTGCTGCCCCAAAATGTCCTAAAGATCAAATAATTAAAAATGTAAGGATTTGATATTTTACACTCAAAATTGCCCTCTTTCTTATATTTGGTTTTTAACTTTTCAATGTCTCTATCTCAGGCATTACCATCCCCACTCAGGACATCCTCTACAATGCTCTTGGCACTCTGATCAAGGAGCGCAAGATTTACCACACTGGAGAGGGCTACTTCATTGTCACACCACAGACCTATTTCATCACCAACAACATGGTTCGGGAGAAAAACTGGTGGACTTCAGGCTCAGCAGATGAACCTCCTTCACCTCCACCCATCACTTATCTTTTGAGCAATGACGCTTGCATGGAGAACACCCAGATACCCCCAGTGGCACACTGCAAATCCTGCAGTTGTTTTAGCCCCCTGCAAGTAGCCACTAATACTGCCTCCACCACAGCCACAACCACCATCCCTCCCTCCACTGTCCCAGACCAGCATTCGGTCTCGGTATCTATAAGTGAATGCACAGGCAAAAGCTTAAAGTGGCCACGACCGTTAGATAACAAACCTACAGTTCAGCATCAGTCCACCTCCACAGCAGCAGATTGTCAGGCCAGTGAGATCAGCAAAAATACAGCCACCACTAATGCCACGAGCCGCAAAGAAAAAGACAACAAATCAGGGAGAAAATTTGGTCTCAGTTTGTTTCGAAGAAATGTGGGGAAAAAAGAAAAGCCAAAGAAAGAATATGCATCATTCTCAGGCCAGTTCCCCCCAGAGGAGTGGCCGGTAAGGGATGAGGATGACCTGAACAATTTACCCCGTGACCTGGAGCATGCAATCATTAAACGTATCAACCCTGAACTGACTGTGGACAACCTGAACCGCCATACTGTCCTAATGAAAAAGCTGGAGGAGAGACGGGATAGGGGGATGGACCGGGTTCTAGAAAAACCCCTGGAGAAAGATGACAAAGGAGTGGACAAGGGAATGTCAACTGAGATCCTAACATTCACTAAACACAGACATCACCACTCGTCCAAAGCAGCAGGAGGGAAAAGATCTGCCCCAAAGGCCTCGCGCAGCAAGAGAAAAGCTCACTCCTCCAGAGAAAAGCAGAAAGACAGGGTGAAGAGTAAGGTCCCCATATGTGGGGATGACTTTCCAGAAGGGGAGGATTTGATCCCCACTCGACTCAGAGTGGAAATCCCTGTTGATGAACCAGATCAACTGGAAGAAGGTGGAACTGTGGAGGGTAAATCTCTTTATAAGAAACGCATTGACAATCCTTTCCAGTCTCTGCCAAACAAAGACCCTGCTGAGGCTGCAATTACCACTGGCATCAGCAGAGAGAATAGAAGGCGCGAGGTGAAGGAGGGCAAGGTTTCAGGGCAAGGAAGGAAGGAGCGAGCAAACCACCGCTCCAAATCCTGGGATCCACATCGGGCCAAGATGAACACAGCAGATGGAGACCATGCAGAGAAATCTCCTACATCTGAGGACAGATACAACTGTGAGAGGGACATTAGTACTGATAACCTCCAAACGGATGTCAAACCCAACAGGGAGCTGCCGTTAGACTACAGCTCAGCCTACCCTCAGAGCAGTACCCTCAGGATAGACGATAAGGTTCGACACCAGAGGGAGGGAATCAGCAGGGAGATTTGGGAAAGAGATGAACAAGAATACAGGGGGGTACTAGACCACAACCAAAGTGCAGAGAATGGTCTCATTAATACCCATCCATACTCTGCAGACTCCGACGCCAACAGCTTTGATCCAGTCATAAACCACTTATATGAGCCACCCATGCCGAATCCTCCTTTACAACAGAAACATTCCCTCAGACTCACTAACCCACAGGGGGATGATGTTTGGAGGGCAGATGAATCGCTCAAGCAGGCTTGTGATACCCCAATCAGCTCAGAGAAACAAGACACAAGAACCTGTACTGCAAGAGAGCAAAAAACAGCGGTTCAGGGAGAAAGGCTGGAGCCAACAGGAGACAGCAGTGCCTTAGTAACAGACACTAATGGCTTTATAGAAGATGACTATCTGTTTTATGAGAGAGCCGATGAAAAAGATGATGAAGATGCCTGCAGTTCCTTGTGTCTCCATGAGGAAGAGGTTATTGAGGGTGCAAAGGTGTACCAATCAGCTGTAGCCCATTACCATGACAACCAGTTGGCTTACCACAACCATGAGTCTGACTTACAATACCAGGGATGCCAGAGTCACTATTATAGTTCCAACCCTTACTTTCAACGTGTACCCTTAATTCAAGAAGGAAGGGACAGCACTTACAAAGGCATCAGACCTACAGAGAACACCAGCAGATCTGGGGAGATGAGCTGGAGAGCACTCCAGTTCCACCAGAGGACTAGATCACCTGGGACGCACAGTGAACCCAACCCTCGACAAGGAGCATTGATCCAGGGAGAAAGAAAGACTGAGGCCAGCCTGAGTTTGGACTGTCCGGAAACCTCTGAGGTTGCAGACAGCAGTATCTTTGATTATTGCCAGACCAGTGAGGTAGAATCTGACACAGAGACCATCCGCAAGTCCACAGATGAGTGTGATAGTGAATCTGCTCGATGGGCTGGTGAGGTGGAAGAAGTGCGGGAGGAGGATTTTGAGACTCTTGGTGAAAGAGGAATACCTCAGCCCCACAGAGCTGGTCTAAACATGGCAGGTGGAGCCAGAGCAGCAGAGGCTGGGGAACCAGTGGAAATGGGAGAGAACCAGAGTATCACAGGAGACAGTGGTATAGACTCTCCTAGGTGAGTGTGTCCCGTTATGATTATTTCAGAGCAGAGGTATCATGTAAGAATTCTATAAAGAATTAGCTCATCCATCCTTAATTCACCCAAAGTACCCAGAACATTTAGTCCCAGAAAGTAGCCCCAGGAACTAAGGGCATTATCATACTTAATGCATTCTGGTGTTTTAGTTCATTGGTCTCAGACACACCCATAAATATAAAGTACGAGGAAATGCAACCCACTTAGATGATAACAGGATGTAGGTGAGACATGACAAGTTGTTTGTAGAATTGCAGTGTGAAACCAAAACCAACTGGATGAAATTTACACTAAACAACAAAAACATGAGCCTTGGTTCTAAACGTGGACTTTCAAACATTAAAATGCTCTGAAACTGAGTTGTCTGAAAATACATTTGTAGTTTTTACAACTGATTTTTGCATGACTGTACAATAAGAACTGGGATTTCAGCGTTGTTTGATCTTCTATGGTATTTTAAAAGGGGTAGCTGGAATAAAATGTTGCAAGTAGCCAAAGTTCCTGAACTATAATAAAGTACTGCCCTCCAAACGGGGACTTTTTCAGGATAAAATAAAGTCCCTGGAATTCAGACCCCAGTCCATGTGGTAGGAATGTTTCCAAAGGTTTCCAGTTCCTGAGTAAAGTTTTTGTGGTGAAAATACGGCTTTAGTGGTAATAATTATAATGAATAAAAAAAATCCAGCCCAATGCCAATTAAAATGTTGCTATAGCAATCCCATAGCACAAATGCATTTTTCCTTCAGGCCAATAATTAACGCACCTTTGGATCATGCCTTATCTCCCCTGCTGTTTACCATCTCCAGACTCTATCCTTCTACTTTCTGGAGGAGCTTTAGAGACAGGCCAAATAAACACTGTACTGGGGTTAGTTAACCTCTGGGTTACAGGTCTGTGGTTGGCCTCACTCCAAATTGTGCTTTTTTTTCCCTTCTAAAGTAAATTGCAATAAAGCTGAACAAACACCTTGTGACCAATTATAGAAATCAGTAGACAGAAGGGAGTCATTTTGATAATTACATGTAATTGCTGTGCAGCACTTAAATTCTCATGTTGTAATGAAAAAGGAAGAAAATACCTCACTTTTGAAACTGAACTGGAGGTGCACCCCTGTAGTTGGGTGGACAGATGGAGCGTATGAACACGTCACCACATTTATAGAAGATATTAACCTCAACGCCCTCTTTTCCTGTACAGGACTCGCGTCAGTTTGGCCTCCAGCAACACTGTGATTCTGGAGGGTCTCAAGAGAAGAGGATTTTTACAAAACTTAGAAAAACTGCACACTAAGAGCAGCGCCATGAGACCCCAAAGCTCACTGCTACAGCTCACTCCTGTCATGAATGTATAACGGGCCTGGAACTCCCGCCGAAGCTTCCTGTTGGTGCTGACGACTGTCTTCAAAAGCCAAACCACAAGCTTGAATAGTGCTATGCAGCTGTCAATGATCAGAAACATATCCAATAAGGAGGGAGGGCTTGCACTGTGTCGCTTGCCTCCAAATGTTGACACCTTAAAACATCAGGAGTCTGTGTACAGATGTACAGTATGTATCATTCTGTAAATAAGAACTTTGACAGGGAATATACTTACTTTTTCCATTTATGGATCCATGTTGTGCATGCATGGCTGATTAACAGCATTTGTTGTCAAATAAATGTACAGTTCTGTTTTTCTGTATTGGTGAAAAGAACTCATAACAGACTTTACATGTGTCCTACCGTTTCCTTTTTCTCTTCATGTAGTGAAAATAAAACTATGTTAGCCAATTTACTTTTCCTGTCTTGAGTTTATTGTTAAATATAAAATCTATTTTGTTCTGAACTGGGAATTTCTGAGTATTAACACTAAGTTTACTTATACATTTAGCATAAAAAGACTTGCGTTAATAAGTTACTGTATGAAATAACCATTAGTTAATAAGTTGGAAAGATCAATACATCTGATTTTTTTTTTCTTTAAGAGCCTATTAAAAAATACTAAACTACAAATGGACAGAACAATATAAAGCCACCAGGAACAAATTGATGTATAGTATTACATCTGTATTAATTAGATATTTGACAATTTTATCTTGGGTGGAGAATACAATTTATTACACGCAATACAAAAAATGACCTCTTGGTAAGTGTCCATGTGGCTCAGGCATTGACCAATATGTATACTGTATAATTATTACCTTTCAAATACATCTAATCCATATTTTCTGCTATAGAATTAAATAAAATGGGGTCATATGTGCCTAAAATATTAAAATTTTTGCTCACCCAAAGTAGTATAATTTTAAAGGCCAGAGGTTTACTTAACCACAGCTGCAGTGGAAACAATTTGCTTGATCAGTGACCTCCATTATTCAACCCAGCTTTTATGAGGATCCATCCATTAATGCCAAGAGTGCAAATTTATGCCAAATGTGTGAATATCAGTTAAATAAACCACACACTGCTTTGCACTGAGGGCTGATGTTTGTAAAGATTACAGCAGCACTGCATCTCAACCTAGACTGTCTTAAACAATAGTGAATATAACCTAAAGCATCTATGCCAGTGTGGAAAGGGTAGTTTATTTAATTACAGTTCACAGGCCATTCCCATGAGCTTACCACAAGGTTGTTACACTTTTCAGTTACTCAAAACTCTTGTTTTCACAACATAGTTTAATACTGAAACAGCCAACAGAAAAGAACCTGGAAAATAAAATAATTCTCATACCTGCTCTGCTTTAGTAACTTTCCACTACACTTGATCAACTATTAAATCTAACCAATCTTTTAAGGTGGTAAACAGTGCCTCCATGTGGTTAACTACAGGCAGTGCAAGGACCAAAGGAACATAATGCAGCAGACAAAACAGTAACAGAATATCTCATTAATAGAAGCCATCTTATCCACTATTACGTAGGAAATAAAATAAGCCTTCATAATGGGACCAGGGGGTTCACTTCATTTGTTAAAGAAAATTAGAGCAATACAGGGGATCGCAAACACACACCACAATAGAGTCAACAACCTTTATTTATCCATATATGTGCCACTCAGAAACTGGGAAAAGGTGTTACAGGATTTGCCCTTAAGAGAAGCCTATATGGATCATTTACAATTTTTCTTTCTACGATGAGGCCATTGACAAAAACAAGGGGGGAAAATAATGACAATATGGTCGTAACAGTGTAAACACATGGTAATATACATGAAAGCAAAAGGTATCAGTGACAGCAAATTAAAATGTAGGGTAAGTTAGTATGAAAAAAAAAACAAAAAAAAAAAAACAAAAGACTCCTGAAAACCCTAACTTCTTTTTCTCAAATAACAGCTCAGCATACATTTCTACATAGCATGCAATAAGGCACCTATCTAACACAAGGAAGAAACCTATGCTACAGTCTGAAGCACAACTGTTATCCAAATTAAAAGGAAAGAAAAATATTGCTCACCATAATGTTCACTCCCATAAAAACAGTATATCTCTCATTCCCTTTCATATAACCCAAGCCATGTCTAAAAAAATACATCAGTTTGTAAAAGATATTTTACACAGAACAGTAAATAGAGCGCAATCCATTGGAATTCGGAAAAATCTTTAAGTCCTGTAAAAGTCAGCTTCTCTCGGAGTCTTTTTTTTTCCTTTTTAGTATACACACTCTTTTTAGACCAAATTGTGAGAGTTTGCAGATCAACATGAGTAAGAGTCACCTATATTCTGTACACAAGTTTTTGAATTAGTCTCCAAAAAAGCAAAGACAAAGCGTGGTGTTGCATTGCATGTACATTTGGTGCTGGAGTAGAGGAAACTGCACAGTAAGTAAATAATTAGGACACAGGTCATCTTGTAATATGCTACCCAGTTATGGTTATTTTCTACTATGCAGTGCCTTGTGGTAATAAATTGCATGTCATAACAGAACCAGAGTTTCAGTCAGTATTGCTCTCTCTGTACAATCTATGTAGCAGGACTAAACCATCGTAGACATACAAGAACCTCAAATATACAAGGCGGCCCATGTTTTGCGGAGCCTAAATCCATATTCAACAAGCTGCATGAGAACATCTGCAACATTTATATCTCCAACACTTTAAACAAACTTAAGTCAAAAGGAAAAGAAAATGTGGAGACAGAGTGGATCTTACTATCAAAAATGTAATCTTTTGGAACAGCACACTAATCACCTATACATATATATAAAAGAAAATCAATATGTATATACACACTGGATTTCTTTGCTTCCCAAGGGTTATGCGAGTGAAAAAGAAATATTAATATCAACAGTTCGTGTTCACCAATTGTGTTGGTAGCCTTTAATAAAGTTGCAGCTGAAAAGCGCATGTGCCCACCTGAAGGTACATTAAATGAATTCTATCAAAAAGACTAACAAGAAGGTGAAGCATATTTTCCCCCAGGTAACAATTTTATCATGTAGATCTTCAAATCACTTTTGTTTTTTCTTTTAAAAGTGTTCAAAAGAGGTCCTGGAGCAAGTGAAGCACAATCACAAACAAGAATAGAGAGGGTCCTTCACAATCTATTATTAGACCCTCTTCAAAGTGAGCACATTGTCTTGGGTTCAGCTCTGAATTATAGGTTACACAGTCTTTCAGACCAAGCCTTTTGTATTTTTGAAGACTAGTGTGTTTCTTATCGACTGCTCCACTTAAACATATCGTTGTGCTGACCTGAACACTGTAAAAAGGGTGGTCTGATGGATTCCTGTGATGTGGCGATATAGGTGACGGGACCATTCGTTGAACAGAAATTAAGTGGAGCAGAGATGTGTGCGCTTTGTGTGGGAAACTGTATAAAGGGAGCTCACTGGTCTACGTGGATCCTATGATGTCTGGAGAGGGAAGATGAATGGTTAAAGCCTTTTCCGCACTGGGAGCACCTGTATGGTTTTTCCACCGCTAGCATGCGTTGTTTTGGGAAGGCGTTGTTAGGGAATCCCTTTCCTGTCGGGATGGTGCTATACTGCTGCGGTTGTGGCTGCGGCGGTTGCGCCTGCTGCTGTTGCTGCTTATTCTCCAAATGAACTCTCTGATGCCTCGCAAGAGATGAGGAGTGATTGAATCTCTTGCCACAGTGAGCACAGGTGTAACTCTTTCCTTCAGAGTGGACTCTTTGGTGCCGTGACAAGGAAGAGGAATGATTGAAGCCCTTGTCACAGTGGTGGCACATGTAGGGCTTATCCCCCTGCTGGTGGACCCTTTGCTTAGTTGGCGTGCCATACGTGAAGGTCTTCCCAGGCTGAACAGTGGGACACACAGGCATTACAGGATTCTGCAGGTGGGTCTTGTGGTGGCGGGACAGAGAGGAGGAGTGGTTGAAGCCCTTGTTGCAGTGTCTGCAGGTGTAAGGCTTCCCTCCAGCGTGAACCTGCTGGTGCTTCTTTAGATGACGTTTACGGACAAAACTCTTCCGGCACATATTGCATTTGTACGGCTTCTCACCTGAGTGGATCCTCTGGTGCTCCCTCAGAGTGGCCGCAGCAGCAAAACACTTTCCACACTGTGTGCATCGGTGAGGTTTGTCGCCGAGTGTGACTGCAGCGTGAGTCTTCTGGTGCTGCTTCAGGTTGGAAGTTGTGGCGAAACCTTTGCCACACTGGCCACAGGTATATGGCTTCTCTCGTGCATGAACCTCCTGGTGCTTCTTCAGATGCCTTCTGCGGACAAAGCTTTTTCTACACTGTGTGCACTTGTAAGGTTTGTCCTCTGAATGCATCTTCATGTGTTCTCTTAAAGTGATGGCAGCGGCAAAGCTCTTGCCACACTCAGAGCATCGATGTGGTTTGTCTGGTAAATGGATCATCTGATGAGACTTGAGGCTGAAGGCATCAATAACATCTTTGCCCATAATCTCAACTCCAGCTGGAACGTAGGGTTTTTCTTTCATGTGGATTTTCATGTGCTGCTTGAGGCTAGCCTCAACAGCAAAGCTCTCACCACAGTGGACACAGATGTATGGGTTGAGGTCCTTGTGAATCTCAAAATGTTGGTGAAGATCTGCTATGCTGCCAAAAATCTCTCCACACTCGTTGCACTGCAGCCCATGAGCCTCATGTATGATTACACCATTTTCTGACTCCACTGTCAACTCTCCGCCGTGATCAGACTCCACTTTGACCACATGCTCGCTTTCTGTCTTGAGCAGGACTTCTCCCAGCAGGGCTTCATTTCCCGTTGTCTTGATCTCTGCTCCTGTGAAACAGTGCATTTCACCGTGCTCCACTTTAATGTAATCATGGTCTGTCTCAGCTACGATTGCATCTACACAGGCTACTGCACCGAGCTCTGACCCGAGTCCCTGGATCTTCAAGTCTGAGCCATGTATCTCAAGTTCTAATCCACGCTTTTCCTCTGTCATGATCTCAGTTTCGGCACCGTAGTGAAGGTCGACATGGCTATGGGCTATGACACACTCCGACCCAAGTGTGTCAAGGCCCGGCGTGTCACATTCAGTCTCTGACTCGGCCATGAGAACACACTCCAGCCCCACGACCTCCGTTTTCTTGCCGGATGGTAACTCAACAAAGGAATCGGGGATTTAGAAGTTTGTTTTTGTTAGCGCAGCACTGGTGCTGTTGTCAGTAAGCAGACCTGAAAAAGAGAAAACAGAATGGAAAAAAACCATTACCATTTCTATTTATTACATTACTGAAAGATTTAAAGAACACAGTTTCAACAAGGCCAAGGCTTGAAAATCTGCCTTCATCCAGTTAGACATGAAGCAGTGTACAAATACAATTACGACTCACCATGAAAGTTGAAATTCATAACAGTATTTTAACAACTGCATACTGATAGTATAACACTGTTAGAAAATATAACTAACATCATTGCAGGAAGCATAACATTCTTTTGTACAAACATGACAGGCCTGGCAAAAATTTAGATGTCCTGTCAACATAAATAGGCAAACTCAACTCACAAGAGTCAACTCATGTGAGGGGTGGGTGAGGAGAGGCAATGACGACTTAACAATTAACAATGACTGTTTTATCACATTAGAAACAATTTGAGTGAAAGTTATATTTGGTCTTGTTACCATACCATATACTTCAAAAGTGTACATAATTGCCATGAGAGTTAAGACAAAAAACACTTAAAAACAAAAGTAAGATATTAACACCACTGTGCAACTTCCTTGGGCGCATCTATGATCTAAAACGCAGGTTCTGCAGCAGTGATCAAGCAAAACAGACAATGATAGTATATGATGCATAGGCTCAGTATGGAAGAAATCACATTTCAAGTTTTAGCCTTCACACAAGAAACTGCATTTTAATGCATCATTAATCAGTAAGCATCAACAGTACTTAGCAAGCTAAGTGATCAATTTGCTAGCTACGTTAGCGCTCAAGACGAGCTTCACTTCACTAGCTAACAATTGATAAAATCAAACTAGACCATATCACGATAGACCTCCAAACTCTAATCCGCAAACACACGACAAAGCCCTCCACGGCCTACAAAAGAAGCTCATCTGCGCAGACCGCAATTAGGCGTTATTGTGCTGTTCGGAAGGGAAATACACTAATTACAAGCAAAGTTTTCTAATTAATCATTGCACTGGTGGTTGCTAGCTTTCCATAACAGCTACAAATAGCCCTCATAGCCGCTAGTTAGCTGGCTATGGTCGAGAGGGGACTGGTTAACGACAAAACAGCATTGTGTTAGCTGCTAATGTGTTCGAGATTTAGCCAGCTAACTAGCCTCTTAGCAAAAACAAAACCAGAAATGATATTTACCGTTAAGACAAAAAACAACCACTAATCGTTCAGGTGAATATTAATTAAAACAATTATACCAAATATATGGCCCAAGTACGGACGCGGAAATTCTCCTTGTGAGAGTATTAACAGGCCATCTTGTTCTGCCACACCAGCACTTCCAGCTAGCCAAGATTACATGCTCGCATAAGATGGCTGCCACTAGCTAATGCTAGCCAAGTTAGCTTCCGCCCTTCAAAACACATTGAATTTGCGCTACCCTCGAGGCACCCCAAAACTAAGTCAAAAACATAGACGGCTTAAGTGTGTGTATTCGTAACAGTACAGGGGCTTCCTTAGCCCACAACACACGCCTGAAAAGTGTCCAACGCGACGCTGCAAGCTAACTGCAAGCGTTAGCAAGCTAGCGTCCACTGCCACACCATAATTCCAACCAGGAGTTGGCTAGCTGAAACAAAGATGGCTAACCGTGAAGGCGAAGAATGCTGCGAGAAAAGCCCGGGAAAGAAAGAGTTTTCCTTGCATCAAAACTGGCATATCACAACATTCCCATACCAGATGCAGAATGACAGACGTTACACGAGCGGGATGATGGCAGTAAAGTAGAAAAATGCTACAGGGAAAGGACAATGAAGGATCATGGCTACAAACATACAGCCCCCATTTACTGCGGCAGCACCCAACAAACCGCACACACGACTCCAATGGCGGCCTTGCTGATGTTAGCAGCTATCCAGCCGAGAGAATATTAGCGCGCTGGCTATATAGCCATGGTGCCAAGCTAACAAGCCAGCTAATCCAGTTTGTTAGCACTGCTATAGCATCTTCTGCTTATATTAGTCTGTGGATGGTCAAACATTGGAGCGGAAGCTTTGCTATACCGCCCATCCTACCATGTTAACTCCAGTTTCGTTCGTAAAGATACATCTGGTTCACGAAGGATAAATGGCAGAGTCTATAGATAATCTGATTAAAAAATAACCAGGAAAAGAATCGAAGCAGAAATGGTCCAATATCCCGGTGTGTCGCCGGATTTTGTAACAGAGCAAAACGTTACCAGTGCAGGACAAGGCCTGTATTTTTCCATTACAAAGTTCGGTACTATCAGACCCGGAGAAGAAAAACACACAACTGAGACATTAGCTGACAAAATCAATAAACCTATTAAGACTATTTTAGCTCAACAGAGACGCCCTATTCTGCTAAAAGCTACCACAATTCAGAAGTTCCGTTTAAAAGATGAAATAATTACTGAGAGTAAGGATCACGTCTGTTGTAAATGTGCAGATTCTGCAGTGCACATATCCACCGACCCACCTTTATGTCCTTTTACTTTGTGGTTGCTGACAAAAAAAGAAAATCGTTTATGAGCTTCAAACTCCGGTTTGAGAAGGGCTTTGCAAGCTGTTGTGAGCCTCGTCAAACTGCTGTGTGTGTCTTCCTCTCTCTGTGTGTGTGTATGTGTGTGTGTGGCTCTCGCTCTCTCTCTCTTTCTCTCTCTCTTTCTCTCTCCCTGTGTGTGTAGCTGGCGCCACTGCTCATCTGGCGCCAACGTTGGAGCTACCGACGCACTTTAGCGAAAGCAATCGCTGTCATTTTACCACACCATGAAACCCGCTACTGCCCCCTAGCGCCCTGGAGGTCTGAGAGGGAAATACAGCAACAGACATTACAATTTAATTATACATTTATTAGATAGATAGATAGATAGATAGATAGATAGATAGATAGATAGATAGATAGATAGATAGATAGATAGATAG
>JAPTYQ010000008.1:25145121-25155299 GCA_029814465.1 Ostorhinchus cyanosoma
TTCTTTCTTTCTTTCTTTCTTTCTTTCTTTCTTTCTTTCTTTCTTTCTTTCTTTCTTTCTTTCTTTCTTTCTCATTCAGGGCTGCAATTGTATTTATCTAATTGCAGACATGTAAAAATGATCAGAAGATATTTTGGACTTAATGGCAGTGAGCAGAAAGTTTATTTGTATCTAGTAAAAATATAATAATATAAGAAATAGTTTTCAGAGAGTTGATTACAGAGCCCTTAAATAAATATTAGAATGTCCTTTTAATGTAATGAATGTCTATATCTGACATATTGGCATTACCAGTTTCATTTTAATCAGCCTTCATTCAATCATTCATTCATTTATCTCAACCCCCATCACTCACCTGTAGGTCTTGGTGGGATGTGATCCAGTGCCCGCCCACTCCTAACACACTGATGATATCATGCTTATGTGGGAGGAGCTTTACATCATCTGCCCCCTCCTCTTCCCGCAGACACACTGAACACAATCATTACAGTAGATTCGATTATTAGGCAGATAATTATTACAGCCATATAGAATATATGCATAAATAACTTCAACATACCTCCTGAGTCTATGACTATATCCACTCCCAGACTCCCTGTTTCCTCTAAAACTATTGGCAGCAGGTCTGATGAGCCGTTATAGACTGGAATTACCCGGGCTACAAACACAACAACAGGACATCAGGAATGTCTTTTCAGTTTCAAAAGAATAAATCCATGTAAACAGTCCAGTTTCTAACACTTTACTCCTGTCTGGACCGAAGCCCATTTCTACCAAAAATTTGTATCTCAACATAATGAGAAACTTTAACAAGTCATTTTGAGAAAACCAAGTCATTATTTTGAGATACAAATTGTGATTTTGAGATATATTTTTTTAAAACCATTGGCCAAAAATGCCTAAACATCCAACAAGAGTTTAATTTTCAGTGTATAATTTTAATATTTGCTCATTGGGGCAGCAGGTTTTACATCATGTCTTTCACTTTGTTTAGAATAAAAAAAGCATGTATGTGTCAAATGAGGCTTCCTGTGCAAAATATCTTTACAAAGTAATATTTCTGATCATGTGACTGATCGCTGAACAATAGAATTATCCTAGCTATAAAAGAAAAGAAAAACAGAAGAAAGCAACCCAGTCTAAGCTTATAATAATAAATAGAGACCAGTAAGAAAAGCAGAAGCATGAAGGTAATGGAATTAGAAAGACAGAAAAGACCTCACCTACTAAAGGATCCTGAACTCCTGAGAAGAAAATCAAGGACAATAGAAAGGACAAGTAAAGGACAGAGGAAATATGGGAAAGGAGGCAAAGAGAGAAATGTTTACAGTACAAGAGAATAGGTTGATTTAAGTAAATGTTTTTAAGAACAGTGTGTTTTACATTTAATGGAGTCGATTTGGAGTTATAAAATAATACAGTTTTAATAACTGCACTACAGACCTACACTGGGCCGAAGCTGCTCCAAGAACGTGTGTTTCTGTGGTGAGTGTGACGTTGTCAGAACCTTCACCCCATGGTAGCACGCCAGCTGGATGCACATCAGGCCGAACGACTGTGGAAGAGAGACAGAACACAGCTCCAGACACAGTTATACACACCCTGAGAGACAAACTTTCATTCACATACACTGGCTCCATCCATGACCAGGAGTGTGTGTCCGGCTGCCATGTGCGCCTGGGTGTGCAGAGCGGTGTATGCACAGAGGCCGTCCCGCAGCGCTCCGGCGACACACACCGAGCTCAGCTTCTCAGGCTTCTGAACTAGAGGAAAAAACAGCCACAAACCCATTGTAATGTAAGCTTCATAGGATTTAACAATGTCCAAAAAGCAGTTTGTTGCTTCAGAAAAAAAGGCTGATTTCTGCATAAGTGAAAACCTACAAGCATAAAATCATCTATTTTATTCTTTGACCAGCCCTTACAGGTCACTGTACTAGGGTTGGACACTGAGCTTTATCCAAAACTGGTATTAAAAACATAACATTATTGGTGTCTAAACAGAACCTAGGCAGATTTTTAAAACACAAAATAACAAATAATGAAAAACTGAAACTGAGTAATATATAACTGTTGACAGTTTGAAATATATTTGTTTATTTAACCTTTATTTTACCAGGTGGCTCAACTGAGAACCAGTTCTCATTTACAATGACAACCTGACCAGGAGGCAATATAAGGACAGATAGAACAGAAAAAAACTAAACTAAGTGACATAACAAGCCATAATTGTGCTAAAAGAGAGCATTATTTACAGTAATATATTTTTGAAAGGAGTAGTTATTTAGCAGTGAGAACATAATAACAGATAATGCAGCTCTGGATGTCGCACCAGTATTAAAAGAAACACATGCAGTTTGTATGGGGACATGTATTAAAAAAAAAAAGACTAAAAGCAAGTGCAATGATCCTTAATGATTGTATAGAGCTTTTGAAGGAGGAAAGTGGAATGAAAGAGCAAATATACTATGATATATTTATATTAAATGTTTGGACATATTTGAGAAAGGGACTTGTAGTAAATCCACCTTACACTATATTACAAAGGGCCGACCCAATTTCTTTTTCTTTTCAAATATAATATATATATATTGTCCTGTGTGCCTTCATTTGAAACCAATCAGTTATAGGGAAATTTCAGTAAATTTCACCATTTTAGATAGAGAAGGAAAAATAACTGACTTCAACTGTTAGAAAAGAACAACATCATGTAAGTTTTGTACATGTGCATGTAGAATATTCTACTATACACACATTGAGGTGCTCAAAGTTCAAATGCAAGATCACAACTTGTATTGTACCGCACTTGCACTTTATAACTGCATCCATCAAGGACTTTACTTATGTGTTTTTCTTTTGTTTTGTTTTTTGTGTGGTGACCCAGTACCATCTTTTTAATGTTTCTTTTTAAGCTACTTTCATGCCCATTTTTTAAATTGCCCCTTGGGGATAAATAAAGTGTATTGAATTGAATTGAACTGAATTGAATTGAATTATTTGCTGAACTTTACGTTACCTAAATAGTGTTCATCTATATCAATGGTGTCACACAGTCCAGATGAGGGAGAGTCCAGTGGAAGAATACCTGGAGGCACAACAACATTCATACATAAATGACACAGGTGGAATGCATATTGTCTTATAAGTAAATACAATACAGATATCATTTAGCCTATAATGTGATAAAACATATGTTATAATTTGCCCAGAAGTACACAGTTTTACACTTTTTTTTTCTTCCATGATGTGAAATGGGAAAAACCTGGATGAATCTCCATGGAAACTCTCATCATACCTCTATCCTCTATAAACATCTATTGTCAGAGTCAGAAACATCTCCTGTGTTAGATGAAGACATCACCTACCAACAACCTCATCCTCAGGCTGGAAAAACGACACTTTGGCTCCCACTGCAAACACAGACAAACACAGAAGTTACAATGGTCTATGTACATGTTCATGGATCTTATACGGTAAAAAAAAAAAAAAAAAAAGCATACGTATATTCACAACCTTGCAGGATGACCCCTGCCACCTCTCGGCCAACGGGTATTAAATCTCTCTGGATCCCTACATCTTCTAGTAACTACAGAACAGGACAGAAGAGGAAAGAATGTTAGCAGATCACTACAGTCACAAAGAAGGTGATGCATTTAAAAGGATAATTTCAGATTATTGGAATTCAAATTAAGAAACAACCCTGAAGCGATAATATGTAGCATTACGACAGTATCTGTTACACAAGGCTGAAGTTACAACATATATGAAATCTGCAACCAATTGTGAGTACCGTGGAAATGCATATTCTCTCTTTTTTTTGTGTTTTTTTTTTTTTTACTTTTTGCAGATTTGTTGTATTTAGTATTGGTATCTCTTGTGTCTGTGTGATGTCTTGCTGCAGCACACTGCTTATAAAGCATGAATAAAGAATTCATGACTGCTTCAATTAGACTCCTAAAAACTGTTAAGTGGCAAGCCACTATTTCTTCCTCTTAGTTTTGGATAACAGCTTCTTTATGAGTTTCAATTCAATTCAATTCCATTTTATTTGTAGAGCCCTATAACACAACAAAGTTATCTCACAGGGCTTTACAGAGTTAATTGGATGTAAACAAACAACAGTCAAATAAACAGCAGATGAGTGAAATGCCTTAATGTCCTGGGCATCCCCCGTCCTTAGACCCTCCTTCTCAGCAAGGAAAAACTCCAAAAACCCAGAGGGAAAAGAGAAACCTCTGGGAGAACCACAGTGAAGGAAAGATCCACTCCCATGGACGGACAGGCTATAGATAGCTTTATAGATATAACATTTCTTTCAGTCTGCTTTATATAACTTGGAAAATCCAGAATATACTCTTCATCTTATTCTTACAAATCAGAAAAGCGGCTAAAGTGAGCGATTCACGTCATTAAGATGCAGAAATGAGAGCTATACAAGCTATGTCATGCCCACTGCCATCCGAGTCTACAACATTTCAGTGTGATTATCCATTCTTTGTTTTTATTTCATGTTTACCTTGTACATAATCCTATACTGCCGATATATGTCCTTAAATGTTGTACATATTTCTTTTATCTGTAGTATAGAGTTGGCTTTTAGTATATTTGAGTATTTCTTTGTAGTGCTTTGTATATTGTCAATACTTTTCAGTATATATTTGTAGTCTCTTTGCACTTAAAGTGTTTTTGCTGCTAGGTAAGAAACAGAACTGCTAAACTGATTAATAAGAATCAGAATCATTTTTATTGTCATTTGGCATGTCACGAAAACATGATAATAAAGATGTGTTTTGTTCTATTCTATTTTATCGCTATTTAACTTTTAACACAATTTTATTTTCACACCTCAGTCCAATAAATAATTCATTCTTTCTTTCTTTCTTCCAGGGGATCAATAAAGTTCATTTGAATCTGTATGTGGTGTTACCTTGAGGTCCAGTGGGCTCAGTCCACATGCCTTCACTTGAACCCGGACCTGGTGGTTGCCTAAGTCTTCTGGAAGAGTCTACAAAAGATACATATATAGTCAAAAATATTAGCAGCATTAAGAAAAAGAAGAACACACAGGAGATCCTTGCATTTCTGTGTTTTTGCTGTTTTGCTTCCTGCTGCTCATTTGTGTCTGCAGGTGGAGCCAGTGGTTCATATGCAAACCAGACACACATCTGATCCTTTTCAGATTTGGAGCTGCAATAACGCATGATGTAGTGATATGCACGAGAACAGCTGGTCTTATGTTCTCCACATTCAAACACAGAGTAAAAAACTGAACACAATCACAAATAAACTCACCGTTTCCTGAATAACGAACTTGGGCTGGGCATCACTTCCACCCGGTTTACAATACAAGCCTTTCATGATATGAGACGTTTAATACACTGAGCACACAAACAAATCCTCTCGAAAAAGTCCAACTCAAACCGTCACTGTCATATATTAGATATGAGGATATTTTCTATTAAACAATTCTACACTGACGTCTTCCAGTTGATGTAGAACTGACAGGCTCGAGTCAGCTGACCTGCTTTTCTTCTTCTGTGGTATTATTGTGGTAGGCGGTTCCACTCTTGGTCCCACTAGCACCACCTACAGGACACATACTCGGACACAGAAAAAGAGCAGTCTTTTACTCAAAACGCTGCTTTTTATTTATTCATGTATTTATTTTATTTAGATTTTTTTAACCAACTCAACTGCAATAATTAATCTTTCAATCTGAAGATTTTCACGAGTATTTACATATTTACATAAAATACAGTTTGTGCTGTGTTTTCACATTTTTACAGTTTTAATTCAAAGTGTAGGCCCATAAATTCAATTCAGATAAATTTCATCACCCATACACTTTCTCTGTTAAATTTGATGGAAATATAGAGGTGAATGGTTAGGCTGCTGCCCCTGTGACAATCCTATGTCTATTTTTTTTAGTTTGTTTTGATGATGTCTATGTCATTATTATATGTATTTTTATTTATTTTTTGTAGTGACTGAGTGCTATAACAATGTTGGCTGTTTTATGTCTTGCTCTGTCACCTGCCAAGGGACTACAGATGAAAAGTAGCTATTTGTACTATTTCTGGTATATTTACATGGGTGTATTTTTCATACAACAATGCTCATGAATATGCATGGTCGTTATTAAATAAACCAATAAAAGGAATAATAAAAAAAAATTAAAGTGTCTGTGTATTCACTATATAAGTGTATCGCTAAGCTTATTTTTTATTTCTATTTTTTATTTGTATGTTTATTGGAAAATTCAGACTGAAATCTGGATAAAAAAGGCAGTATCAACAAACTAAAATCACATGCATAATATTTAAAAGTTAGTGCTACAGGTTAGTCATTTATCGAAAGTCGTTGAATGTCGAAGTGTGTATGAAAATGTATTTCATTTTATGAATGTGTTAATCAAATAAGACGATTATCGATGTTGTTGATTGCTGGTTATTGGGATTATTGAAAGTTAGTAGGAGTTCATATCATTTAAGCAAAATATCAAAATGCATTCCCTGGAATATTTTTTTAATTTAACTGCTTATGAAACGTATAAGCTTCTTGTATATTATAATAGAAGGACTATTGTGGTCTATATCATCTAGTAATATATCTACACTTAATGTAACATTATCTCACCAACGATATCGATTTTGAAAGAGGAAGACGATGCTATAAAAAGTTCAGCATAAAGCGGCTTATTCATGATTTAACAAAAATCATTCCCCGACTATTTATCTGGTGGTATTGCCCACTCCTTTAACCTTGATCATATTTGACCATTATTGGCAAAATCCTTGCTGTGGACATTTTTTTCATACATAAAGCGCAGCCGGCAGGACCACTAATCCCTTTAATTTACCACGTCCCTACGATTGAAGCGAGTGATGGACGTATTTTCTTCCCGCGAGACTTCACCACAACTATTGGATTGATATAACATCTCGCGATATGTCAGCGGCGTTACCCCATTTTCCAACTGCTCCTCAGTCGGTCGGGATTTCGGAACCACGGGAGAATCACCGGAAAAGGTTTTGTGGTTAAACGGCACTATTTGGGAGGAGATACAACATTATATGGCTACATAAACGCACAAAGAGGTATCCTGTCCACAATTTTACAATGGAAGTTGAACTATGAGGTAAGAGCACAGTGTAGTATATGTGATGTGAAAGAATGTCCCTGAGCGGGCTGACGTTAGCTTCTTACTGCTTAGCCTGCTTGCTAGCAGCATTGATGTAGCCTATGCGTTAGTGGGGCTAGTTGTTTATTTCTCCTGGTGTTGCATGCTCAGGTTAATCTTCAAGTGTGTTATTAAGTGGTCTCGGGATGTTTGTTATTTGATAGTGTAACATGATCAGAGCGACAAGATAGAATAACATGATGTGAGTCTGGTCACTTCTGACTGTTAGCCACTGTGCTAATGTTAAATCACTGCATCTGCACTGGCTGCCTGTGACCTAATGTTAACATTGACTGCTGTTATTTTGACAGCTGTGTTTAATTTCACCTAATAACCTGAGACTATAATGATTAACAGACGAGGGTGTTAACAGGGTTCGGGCTGTCAGCGGATCTGACTTCGGAGGTTTTGTTAATTAACATATCATTTATAAAGAGTAAAAGTAGCCTGATGTTAGTCACAGCTGTCCATTCAGCTGCCTTTCCATTCAATGCGCCCCATCATCTGCGTGAAAATGTATATTATGTGGTAATATCAGCCTAACAACTTGCCCAGGGCGAGTTCAAGGAAGTGATGCAGGAAGTGAATATGGATAGTCATACAATCTGCTGTAAACGCTGTTTCCTCGGAAGCTGACATTCATCTGGCATTTAAGAGACGTAACGTCAGCGTTTGGTTTGATAAAACTTACTGAGGTCCATCAGGGAGGCTGCTATGGTAACAGAGAAGCCGGCAGGATCTTTTGATTGTAAGAGGACTGCAGAAGAAAAAAAACCTCGTCTGTTTCTTATTATATTCCATGCCGACCTTATTTGTATTCAGTAACTAAAACAGAATGCATTACACAGAAACATATCTATACATTTGTGGGATAACCTGTACTCTTACTGAGAGCCAGTTGCATGTTTTTTGATTTGTTGAAGTATCTTGTAGTTGATACAATGTACACAGTAGGGGTGAGTGATATAACGAGCATCTTCCATCCTATGACTGTCATTTTATCTCAAAACACAATAAAGGTGAATTGTATACCACAATAATTGTTCTCTAAACTTTTCCACATACGTTTACTTTATGCAAACTTCCTGTCTGCTGTCTAGTGGAAGAACACAGGATTCCTAGATATCTAAAACTATTTAGATAAATTAGCCTATGTGATGTGCCACGCAGCAGTATAAACAGTGAAATTATGAACTTTTCTACCATCACATGATGTACTTCACCATATTACGCTGACAGAATTCCAAGTTGCATTTGTGAAGCAAATATTTCAGGATAATCTTTTGTTATGATGTTGGTTGTGGTATAGTTATGTTTACACTGAGGGTTCAAGGACATGTCCCCAGCACTTTCTGAAAGTACAGGGAACCTTTTAAAAGGTCCAGTCATCTCCCTGTCACTTTAACATTTAATTTGTTTAAAATGTTCTTGAAAGTAGCTTACACCAATTAATGATAAATAATGAGGATACTTAGAGTTTTAGTTATTTTTAACAAATCATCCAGTGCTGTGTAAACATAGAAATAAGAAATATTCATTGTCCAAAAAACAACTGGATGTAGGCTAAGCAAAAAACCCAGCTACCCAACTGATTTACAGCTTGTGATGCTGTAGTTGTTTGATTGACATGATGGTGTTGCAGCTTTGGAGGTTGTGAATATGGATACATTTTACCTGTGTGGTCAGCATTGTTATGTGTTTTATAGTGTTTCTACTTAGTTTTTGCCTTGTCCATGCACTTTTGATGTGCTACTATACCCGCCCTGAGTATCAACCCCAATCTCATACCTATCCATCTATCACATTGCTTTAAGTCACATATGCTGATGGAGCATTTACAAAAAGGTTTTTCATCTAAACTCTGATGTCTCTACCAATTATAAAACACACAGTGATGCCCTTTAGTTAAGGGGTACGTTATCGTATAACTGCTGGAAAATCACAAACATAGTCATTGCTGCTCTTGTGGAAGGTTTGTGGAAAAATTAAGCCCTCTTAAAATTAGTAAAATAAGTACAGTTAAAGCTCAGTAAGTTCTTCTGGGTTCAGCTAGGTGACTTTCCAGTACTGCTACAAATGAGCCATAAATTAAAACTACATAATACAAAAGTGTTTAACAAATCCTTTGACCTTTGCTTCAGTAATAGTAAATGTTTAAAAAAAAAAAAAAATCAAACAGCCTCAGACACACTTATCACACTGTATTATCTCAAAACAATAAACAGTCAGTATAACCTGCTGGATAGGTAGGTTTGTTGTTTATTGGATAGTGTTTTTAAAATGAGGTAATGCATGATTGTATCTTCATAGTCCAAAGAAATTAAAATGTCTCCCGTCTAAAATGTTACATTTGAATGATTAAGTCATTTTTACCTTGTAACTTAGAGGTCATGGAGGTAATTTAAGCCATGATCCACAAAGGGTTTTTTGTGACCTGCTCTGACTCCATGAGTTAAATGCTTAACCTTAACATATATTATACATTGTCAATTTTACCACTGCTTAACTCATAATTTTTCATTGATAAAGTTAATAGTCCAATGGCCCTCAATACTTTAGTTCAGCTGGTTACCATTCAAAGAATTTATTGTACTAATACAATGACAGGTGTGCATGTGAGTGTGTGCTCAATGGGTGGGGGTCCTGCCACCTCTCAGGCCTCACCATTTGACAGTGGTGTGATAAGAATGTGTTCAGAGAGGGACACATAGATTGGAGGGTGTGCTAAGAGCAAGTGTGCCTTTAGTGTGTGAATGAGAAACAGGGACGCTGTGAGGTGAGATTGTGTGTTTGTGTATTAAATAGAAGTTCCTGTGTTGTATCTTGTGTGTGTGTGTGTATGTGTGTAGGAGTATGAAGAGTAAGAGAACACTGATGCGAAGGGCTGCAGTTATTAATGTCAGTGCCGTCCAGAAATGGAGGAACAGGGTGTGTAAAAAAAAAAAACAAAAAAAACAGGGTGTGTAATATTCCAGCGGGTGTAAAAGCGATGCACAAAG
>JAPTYQ010000008.1:25155808-25177552 GCA_029814465.1 Ostorhinchus cyanosoma
CGAAAAGTGTACATAGTCCCAGCCAAAAACGATTTTGGAAGGAGGGGTGTATGGTAATCCCAGCCAAAACCAAATTTGCACTTACACAGGGTCTTTATGTGGGGTGCCACCCCTGTTGAGAAACGCTCTAATAGTCCAACTGCTTGCATTTTGACATGGTCATACCCGTGACAGGTATGAGAACAATATATTGAAAATTAGCACAGCTTGGAGCAAGCCGTGCACCATTTATTTGGCCTTGCTTTTTGAAAATTAACCATTAGGCTCACTGCCTAATACACTGGTGCCATCATACTTGAACCGTACATACAAAATGCCATTACAAGATAAGCACGCTTTTAAATTGGGACAGAGCCTAATTATTGACTGAACTATTGATGATTTCAAGTTACTAATTCAGGTTTAGTGGGAAAAAATTTAAAATAGATGCCAATCAGAATTTATGAAGTAATACCCTCCTTGTTGTGAAAGTAATGAAGAAAAAGTTGGCACCATCATAAAATAGCAGCAAACAAATATTCAGATTTACCACATAAAAAAGTCAATTAATCCTCCATCAGTCAGATAATTGCTTTATTGACAAATCACTTTTGCTCTAGTTACACCAAAACAATGGAGATCAGGTGCCTCTGGATTATAGGTTTTATACAACTAAGCTGTTATTTTGTGAAGTGTACCGCTTTTCTGTTAGATCTTTCTTTTTGGGTTGAATACAAAGGTTGAAAGGGTGTCTGACACAACATAGGGCAAAAAGATAAGATGGATGCCTACTAGCTGTTTCATAAAGACACTGAAAAGAATGAGAATAGAGGCTTTGTAATTTAAATCAGAATGTCCTCTCAGTCTTTCATGTCTACATCACCTTTCTATATTTTTATGTCATGCAGTGTTCATGCTTTACCTCCTAATAAGATTTGATTCACTTTTAAAAGTTTGGCAACCAGGGTTGGTCATTCTGATGATTTTGATACTGTAAATGATCTTACTTTGGGTCATTGTACATCATTTCTCATTTCGAAGTGTTCATATGATATAGTGTCATCCTACTCCTGTTGCTAAACTTTATATGATGATTTCATATATTTAAATAATGTGGCACTGCAGCATGTCAACAATCCAGTAGAACTGTAGAATCTAATATCTGGCTCTCCTGGTTGGACAAACGACTTCACATGTCTCTTTCTTTAATGTAACACATCTAAATAATGTAACTTGAGTAGCAGCAGTTTGATAGATCTGCTTATAAATAATCAAACCGTAGAGAACACAAAGTATAGCCAAAGTCATATATGAGGGCCACAGTGGCTCTCAGCAGTCACTTATTATTTAGCCAAAGAAACTGCCTAAAGCTGTAGTGAATGCGAGTTTCTAATGTCTAAGTCAAGTGAGATTTGTGATGTAGTACTGTATGTGTGGGTGGCACAGTGGTGCACTGGTTAGCACTGTTGCCTCACAGCAAAAAGGTTCTGAGTCTAGTTGCCAGTCGGACCAAGGCCTTTCTGTGCCAAGCTTGAATGTTCTCCCTGTGCCAAGCAGATTTCCCCCAGGTCCAGTTTCCACCCATTATCAATAGCTTGTGTGCTAGGTAGAGATGGGTACCTTTCACATTTAAACCAATACGGTACTGATGCTCAGTTCCTGGGAAACGGTATATGTTTTCAATACTTTTTGTGAGTATGTGGTGATTAAAGTCATTTTGTCTATAAAAAAAAAAACAAATTTGTAAAAACTTCTGAATTCTAAATATTTATTTTCCATCATCACAAGTTAAATAACATAAAACTTGAGAAAAGTGTTTGTGGGGGAGGGTAAATAAGTTTATCAATGTAATATAGGCCTAACAAACTAAAGTATTACAAACAAAAACCAGCCACTCCCTCGGGCATGAAGTGTACTGCACAACTTCAGCGGTTCGTTTTCAGGAACACCAACATATCTAGTTTTCCGGCAAGAGCTGAGCCTGTACCACACTGACTTTTTTCTTTTTCTTGACGCCACTTCTTCCCTGATACTGGCTGTAGGTGAGGATCTGCCGGCTGCTGCAGGTGCACTGATGGTGCCTGTGTGGTGGTGTCAGCCTGCTTTCCTTTTGAATATTGTACATTCCTCAGCCTTCAGGTGTATATAATGTTTGATGAAGTGTTTCCTCAGGTTTGAGGTATTGCCATGGCTGGCTTTACATTCAGCATTACAGATATTGCGGTGAGCACAGTCTGCATCAAGTTTAGCAAAGTGGAGCCACACCCTCCAAAGCTTTATATCCACTTGATATTTGCTGTTATCACCAAGCCACCACTGATGTAATCAAGCTCTCGTGCATCCAGTGCATTAGGGCTGGACTTGAATATTCAACCATTTCAGTATTCGTTCTGAGGATAGACGTTTTACTTTAAACTTTAATATTCAGTTATGTTATTGCATTAATTATGCAGTGGCAAACATTAATATAATCAAATAAAAATAAACTCTAGACAATCTCTCTCATGCTAGTGTTTAAGGTAGACAACAAGTGGTACATCATATCACCCTTTGTCTATGACTGTTGAGATAGGAGGGTCACCTTCAGCCCAGCGACCCCTTTCAATCATGATGACAAAGCTTCACTAGTTTATATCATGGATCATTAGACTTTCTTGCAAGGAGTCGGACAGTAGGTTTTTGCAGTCTGCTTCTAGTGATTCTGTTGAGTCTGTCAACATTACAAGGCCTTGTTTCTTTCACTTTAACTTGCAGAATATTGTGTAACATGTTGTTGCTGTGAAGTCATGATGCCAGACTTACAGTGCATTCTTGCGTGAACCATGTCTGGCCATGCACTGTGACAGGATCTGAGCAGGGTGTGTCAGAATCATCAGTTTTTGTCTCATCAACAAGACAGTAGTGAAATTGTTATGCTCATTTTACCACATGATGTTGTTTTATGTTCTGTTTTATCATCTTTACTGTTCAGTTTGTCATGTTATGTATCATATACATTTTAGATTGTCAAAGCTATGACATTGTGAGTGAATTCACTGCGGTGCTGGGATGAATAAGAGCCCATGAGGAAACAGCAATAGGTGTAATAATTCACTTGCTTTGTGTTTTTAGCCAGATGTTTGTCTTTGATCCTAAAATCATTAATATTACTTAAATTCAAATCAATATTTCTACACTCAGAAGAAGTTACTGCAAACCAAGGGTAGATGAGGGTGCTTGGATTCATATTACACTAGAAACTCAATTGAACACAAATAGCCAACTCTTTAAATGTAGAGTACATCACAACTTCTGGATATGTAAAGTTATGCAAATATGAAAGATGCATATATTTGCCCTTTAAGTGTTTAGCAATGTCACATCAGTATTAAAAGGGTTAACTGTTGCCCTAAATTCATTGATAATAGGGGGGAAAGAACAATGTGGGAGGCGAATGAGGGGGAGGGACAGTTAGAGAGAGGGTCTGGACTATAATCTGTTTCATGATCTGAAGCTGCTGCCATTAGAGCGTGTGTGTGTGTGTGTGTGTGTGTGTGTGTGTGTGTGTGTGTGTGTGTGTGTGTGTGTGTGTGTGTGTGTGTGTTAGCATGAGGGGCTTAAACAGGCATCTGTCACAAGCCTTGATAACAGACCAACACTCCAGTTACATCCCAATGCTCTAATTATACAGACTAATCCCACAAGTACATAAATGTAAACAGTGGAAAGAACATGCAATAGTAGCTAGAGCTAAAAAACTGTGATGTTCCTGCTCAGCTCAATAGCTGTGACATGCTAATGACTTTTTATTTCAGTATGGCATCCAGGGACTAACCCTTAGCCAGTCAGCTCTGCAGAAGCAGGGTTCCACTAAGATACATATATGAAAAAGATTTTGCTGCCAATCTCTGAGTATTCTTTTCATTCTGTTTTGGGTTGTGTCACAAAGGGTGTGCTCATGTGTGCAGTTAGATTTCTTAAGTCTGAAGGACTGTGAAAAGCCGGCCCATGTAAACAAAAGTCACTTTGATTTACAAGCTGCTTATTTTCTGGACAGAGTTTTGGCACCCCAACTTGTCACTAGAATTTGGCAGTGGTAGAAGTAAGAGCAAATTCTTTTCCAAGTACTGCATCTTAACGTGGGGTTTTTCTAATTTACTGCTTTTTGTTCACAGTGTCTTACAAAGAATACAGAAAAAAATATAAATCTACTGTAATTTAATCAATTTTTTGTCATTCTTTCCAGAAATGACCTGCTGTGGAGTATAAAATGGCAATGCAGTTTGATGGTAGTTTTCTCCAGTTTTGAAATTGCGCCTTTAAATAGTTTTAGCATGGTTACTGTATTAGGACTCACTGGTGTTTTAATTCCATCTTCCAGTCAAATGTAGATCTTTTTACCATTGATGAAAAAAGAACTTCAACACAATTAACTTGTTTCCTAGTTCAGGGGGTGAAATGGCCACAGTACTGTCGTTCCTAGCTGCTTTCCTTTGCTCTCAGTGGGAGCCATGAAAATGTGTGTCTGTGTAGGGTGGGCTTTGTTCCCCTGACCTAGTTCAGCTGGTTACTTTGTCCTCCCACTCTGATGATAATGGAACACACAAACCCACTTGAATAGACCAAGGACAATTTTCTGTTGAAGAAATAGTCTTATAACCTGCTAAGACTTGATTAGAAAAGTCTTATCAAGGGGAAAAATATTCCCCTTAATTTGGATGAAGGACTTCCTTAATTCCTTGAAACCAGGATCTTTTTTATAGATCCTGGAAAAGAACAGTCAGCAGCCCACAGGCACACGTTGCACATCCTCACTTAGGCTAGTTGCCATCTATAGCAATAAGTATCAGATTATTATTATGGTCTGTCTGCTGGCCATAGGGATAAAGAAGAGGTCTGGACCTGATTAACATACCTCACTCTGACACACACACACTCACACACATATGGATATGCTGGCTTCATACATTAATGTGAAGGTCCAGGGCATTTTAATGTTCAAACAATGATAAAGAAAGCTAAAATAACACAGAAATGTTATTCATTTGTTATCAGTTCCAGAACTGAATTTTAGTACCTAGACATCAGTGGCCTGCTGAATCAGCAGCGTGTAATTTGTCTCTAAGGTTCCGATCCAAATTGTACATTAAAATGAATGATTGATTGGAACCTAGCACTAAGTATACATGTCAATCTTTTCATAGCTCTACTAAGATGCAAGGTTTATCTGCTGTTAAGTCTAAACTAATGAACATATGAGGGAGAGTCAAAAAGTTCTCCGAAAAATGTTATTCCAAAATGTGCTGTGCACAGCCCCAGCAAATCCACAAACAAGGAATCTACCGAGGGAAACATAGACTGCAAAAGTGTTTGGGATCTAATAGAGCTCATGTAGAACAATAATATAGTTATTTTGACAAACTTTTTATTATATTTTTCTCAGAACTTTTTGACTCTCCCTCATATAATTGTCACTTAAAATGGCAGTAATAAGTATATTCTTTTATTGCTGTCAAAGATCTTCCCTCATACTTTTTTCTACTCCCAGTATAATGGGTCTCATCATGGGTTTCAAAAGTCTTAAAGAGTCTCAATGTGAGTCTCCAGTGACGTGAGTTCAACACTCATTGAAGGCTAACATTGTTTAATCCACTTTTTTTTTTTTAACAAGGTCTATATCTGCCTCAGAACAGTCAAATCCCCTGTTTTCATGGTCTTGAAAGTTGACCTGAAAGCTTCATTGACTTGGAAAAAACTCCAGCAGCACTTTTCACTGACCAAGAGTGGAAAACTGGTGTTCACTGTGGTCAGCTTCCAAATGAGAATGGTGTAAATGGGTGAATGTGAAGAAAACAACCAAGTATGCCTAGGCATCCTGCCCTGCATGAATAATGGTTTTCTGCCTTGTTGACATGCACCAGCATGTTACGACCCGGACTAGGGGTTAACCGGGACGTACATAATGTGCTCTCCTTGTCCCCTCCCAAGCACAATTGCTAGACCAAAATTTATAGTCCAAATATTTATTTGAACAAATCAAAAAGAATCAGGGAGGGCTAAGCCCAAACCAATATACAAAAGTCTTTTCAAAGACAAACTAAATTTCTTATCTCGAAAACTAATTCAAGAAATAAAATACAACAACTAACTTAAATTCCGTAAACCAAAAACAGGAGAAAAAGGTGAAAACAAAAAGAGCCACCTTCTAATACCAGAAACTTGGACTGTGTCACAAAAGTACTATTTATAACTCTTTACAACATAGAATTACTACAACTAACACAAACATATATAACGAAGGCTGGGTACCACGAACACTCAGGATTCTCCGTTGGGAGCTGGCAGAGAAAGACAGCTACTGCATCCATGGCCATTTTTAAAGGGCAGTTAATCTGGTGCCACCAATCAGCAGCTTCCTGCAAAAAAGGCAAAAGAAAACGCAGCACCGCTTCAGGGCTGGGGGAGAAAATGCACACTGTAACAGAAACACATAAATATAAACATAAATTATGACCCTGGGTCATAACAAGCATGATGAACAGTCAACCCTGTAACTGATGACAACAGGTGACTGGCAATTATCCACACTAAAACAGCAATATTTTTTCCTTTCTGTAACAAAAATGTTGGCTACAGTCTTTTTGGGCAAAATCTCAGCACACCCAGAGATACAAAAGCAACTACAAATGCTCAAAACAACTACATTACTTGTCTGAATCATATTGATGGTTTCCCATGTTGTACTAAGGCTGATGATTGTTTGCATAACTTCCTGTTAGACCTCCTGTTCTAAAAGTCAAACAAAGGTCACAGTGATCTCAATGAGCTCTTGAAACCTCCAAGTTTGATTCAGGTCAGAAAAATCTGGACCAAACAGGTTAGACAGGAAAGTGCCTGCAATAAAAACATTGGCAATTTATAGATAATTGAGATCTACTGTATTTCATAAGCATTATGTGTGCTCCTCTCATTGCATCACACCAGACATTTAAGATGAAGAAACCATTACACTGTAGACTGACTGGGCATGAGACCAAATAGAAATGTACAACTTCAGCATTAAAGCAGCTAAGTGGAAAATTAGCTTCAGACATGCTGGGAAATAGGTTCCAGTGTGTGAGTTTGTCCACTGTATCAGTACCTTTGGCAAGAGACCAGCCGTCTTTTTGCATCTGTTTGGATGACGATCACAGTAACAAAGGCTACCTCCATCACAATGAAAGCATTTGTGAATGGAACAAGTTAAATGCTTTTGAAGTCCACTGGTCATTTTACTAAATAATTTATTATAATATTAACTATATCATAATACTGGAAGGTCTCACACCATCTGTGTGTGTGTGTATTGGCATGATTCTAATAAATTGGGAAGTTTTTAACCGGCATATTTGGTACCTACAGTTGAGTACTAGTCCCATCTCTACATCAAATATTTCAGCAAGTTGATAGCACTAATATTTTTCGAGGTATTAGTCATTTTGGAATACAGTTGCCTTACAGTCATGGAAGCGCAGTACCACTCTGCATGGCGGGAAATTAAGTTAAAAACTGTAACGGCGCGTTTACTCCCATAGTCCCGACATATCGGTGTTAACATTGGTGCCTGCAGCTGTGCCACCTCCGCGTACTGAGTGACATTTGAGGATGAGAGATAGAGATAGACCAAGATAGAGATAAGTAAGGTGCGTCCCGGTACTTACAGAGAACTCCCACCAACCACACCCCCACTTCACAATACTGGTTGTACATTTGTTCTGATTGCTCTCTATTTTTGTGTTTTAGGTGTTGTGTAGCTGCAGAAGACTGAAGTGAACCATGGCACAGTTCCCCACCACATTCACAGGTCAGTACATGGTGTTAAAGACAGGTGTTTTAGAAGTTGGTGCTTGTATTTTCCTCTCTGAGCTGTGAGTAGTAGAGCAAGATAACGTAACACTGCTCCTTTAATATTGCAATACTAGCTTTTTTCCTAAAAAAAAAAAAAAAACGTAAATTGTTGACATTCACAGGTATGAAAGCTCAAAATATCATACATTAGTAAATTGTCCAGCTCATAGGACAGGTGGAGGTGGAATCTGTGCTCCAGACTATCAGAGACAGAAGCATGGATCTCCCATCAGGACAATGACAAACAGATGGAGACAATAGCAGACTGGCTCCAAATACTGATAAGCTACAGAGTGTGAGATTTGTCAAGACTATAAACAGATTTGTAAGTGTTAACTGGAACATCTTGCATACTTGCAACTCAGTGTTAAGGACATTTTCCATGAGCTTTTTCTTCCATTAATTGGATCTCAGGATATTTTTTGTGTTTTGTTTTTTACAACTTTTCTTGAAACACTTGTGAAGGACAGCAGAAAAGACTCTGTTACAGCAGTAGTTAAAAAAGGAACTGAAACAACATTGCATTCTAGTCAGCATAAATGTTTCTTCCACTTAAACATCAGTTAGCATGATTCATAAGATGCCAGTAAATGGTACAGCTTGCTTTAATGTTTTTCAGCAGAAAAAGATCATTTTACTGTCTTAACAGCTTCTGGCCTGTGTTCACTCAGATTGTCATAGGTCTCAATCAGCTCTGACATATTGAATCTAATCACTGAAGAAAAGTACAACATAGTAAAGCAGTGCTTTACCAATGAAGCAAACAGATGGCTTATTTTCTGTCCAGTTTGTTACAAGAATTATTACAGTTAAATCAACCACAAAACACTAATAAATCTATATTTGTGACTTGAGAATTTCCCATTTAAAAGCTGACATATCTATGCTGCCGTATGCTTACAAAGAAAAGGCAACGGTCACTTTGTTTGACTCTTTCATCATTTCATTCTTCTGTGTCACTTCGAAGGAATCCTCCAGCAGGAAGTAAAATAGATGACTAATGCATTCTTATCATTTCTCCCTCTGCCTGTGTCTGGCTTTTTCTTGGCTTTGGCCATCTAAATTCTAACTTTGTGTGTATTTCTTTTGCGGGTGTGTTTCAGGTCCAGATGTGTTTCTGATCTCAGTGGATGAGAGAGCCAAACATGATCAGCAGTTTCACAGCCTCTCTCCGACTGCCGGGGGTTACATCACAGGTAACCCAACCCCTGTTCTGCATATTTACACACCACACATACCCCTCAGTACATAGGTAAGGTGAGATCAGGACACGGACAAGGTCACTGTCACATGGCTGACAGTTGGCCAGGTTGAAAACATGCCACTGAGCTGTCAGTCCTGAGATAAATGTTGTTGGTGATTGGAGCCGTGTTCTAAGAATCGGATTCAGTGTGAAAAGAATTAAGGGACAGAAACTATTATACTTCTGAATTTAAGAGTTAAGCAAAGGTAATCATATGCATTGCATTATGTCATGTCTTATTTCTACCATTAGTTGTATGAGTAGCTGCTTTTTCCAGATACATTACTACACCTACCTTCATTATATACTGATATTAAATGGACAGAAAAGAAACGCATGACACCTTATTTTCCACAAATAACATAACTGTCTGTGCAGGTGAACTGGCAGTATATATTAACAAAAAAGACAAAAAAAAAGAAAAAATGTGTATAGCAATAATGATAGTTATCACAATATAAAATTCTATACCTACAGTTATCATTGTTTTAACACCTCTGTGCTCAGAGTTCCTGATCTTTGAATGTATCTCAGAAAGGTTCTGCACTTACACTGTTTGTAAATTTCAGGATTTTCCCTATTTTCCACAATTTGAAGATTGTTGACAAAGACTAAAGAAATAAAGAAAGTTAAGAAATCATCAGATCTGACTTTTGTTCTCCACATACGCTTTATTTGGTATCAGCCCTGCCCTGAATCTTACCTAAGAACGGAAAGAGAGAAACTGTGTGATACTGATTGTGTCTTTTCACAACAAGACAGAGATGCTATCAAACAGGTTTTTGTCTATTATTTTCAGAACCTGATAAGAATTTGGTTTCCTAGTTGAAGCTAGCACAGAGTTCAAACAGGGTCTTGAAAAGTCTAAAAAGTTTGAATTTACAAATCTGCATTTAATAGCTTAAAAAAGAAGTTAAAGGTATTACATTTGATATGATAGGCCTTAAATTATGTTGCCATATACTTGTTGGCTGTATTGTGTTTAAATGTGTCTGTTAAATGTCCAAATTAGAAAGAAAGTAACGTTGGTCGATTCAGTCTCACCCGTTCCAATCCAATAATTTATATTGAAATTAGGAACCAATTATCGTTAAGTTTGCAGCCCCCATGATCACAGAACATTCAGACCAACACACATGCAGCCATTAGTCGCAGAGAAAGGTGACTTGGGAACTTGAAGGGATGCAAGTGAAAAGTAACCACGGGGAAGTGTAAATTTAATAATGTTGGAGAAAAGATCATTCTCAACCTGGTTGACCCGAGTGGAGGGGAACGCTTGTGAAATGGGAATTAAATTCTGCTTTAAGTAGTCTTAAACTTAACTTGTAGTAACACTTGAGTTCATATTGTTATACAGGACAATATTTAAAAGATGTGAAAATGACTGTGTGTAAATAACTGGACTGCCCCAGAGTGTATGTAATATGTGATTAGTTTTAAACTGGTTGAGCTTCATTGCACCTCCTCTATTTCTTCAGTCTTTATCTGCATTTTGACATTTTTAATGCCTATTTTCATTTTGAATCTCTGTTGTGACTTCATATCTTGTTTCTGTTCCATCTGTCAAGGCGACCAAGCCAGGAACTTTTTCCTTCAGTCAGGACTGCCCCCTCCCATCCTGGCCCAAATCTGGTAAGTCACATGACCAGGAGGTTACTGACAGTTCACTGAATGACATGGACTGCATGATTAAGAAGTTTCACACCAAGGTTATCCTCCATCCTTTCCTCAGGGACGTATGCTGAATACTTTTTTCCAATGTGTCATTTCAGGGCTTTGGCTGACATGAACAGTGATGGCCGCATGGATATTCACGAATTTTCTATTGCGATGAAACTAATCAAGCTGAAACTCCAGGGTCACCCTTTACCTCCCTCACTTCCACCCAGTATGAAACAGCCCCCGCTGCCTTTGCCTCCACAGGCTGGCTTTGGTAAGACATACACAAGACAAACATGTTTTGGTTTTTCATGATAAAGACCACTGGGATTCTGTTAGCCAGCCTATTAGTTAAATCATTACCAACAATATCCGATTATTACAACAGAGTGAAAATATAATGCGTTGTAATTTCCTTCCTCTACAGCTGTTGTGCATTGTTTGTCCTCCTTGCTCCCACTTATATCCTGATTTAGCACTGCACTCAATATAATATAATAATGCAGATATTATCATGTACTTTTGGTCCAGATGACAACTGCTTTTCCTCAAAGGTATTTGATGTGTTTTCTGCATGGGGAAAAAGAGGGATGCAAACAAACACTGTTAAAGATTTTTTTTTAGGAGTTATTCTACCCTTTCTATCCTGGAGGACAAAATATTAGCACTGGCTGTACATAAAGATCAGACAGTATTGAGTAATAATGTTCCCTTCCTTCTTATTTAGGTTTTGAACAGTTATACTCGCATCCAATTTACTTTTAAATAGAGCTATCCAAATTAAAGCTTTTATTAAAATGATACACGAATTAAAAATAAATACCAATATTGTGGCAGTTTTGTTTACTTCCTATGCCAGCTGACCTATGATCAGTGTTGGGCAGTGTTACTTGTAGATTGTACGACGTCGTGGGTGTGTTTTTGTTTAAGAATAGATACAGGCGTTAAATATAATGTTTCACTTCTCTGATTCATTGTTTTCTAATTTCCACTGGCGCTCTATCTCTTCTTCACCCCACTCCACCTTTGTATTACTGTGCTTTCTCTCTCCCTTGTTTTTCGCTCAAGCAGCTGAGAGCAACATGTGCTGAAATACCCTGTATGATGGTCACATGACACCCTTTCTCAGTTACTTACAATGAGTAGTTGATATGGAGTCAGAGTGAGAAAGGTTCATCATTTCAAAGCCTTGTTATGTTTCTTATTTTTGTTCAATTGTTGTGGAAATTCATTTGGCAGCTGAACATTGTGAAATATCATTTAGATTTGTGTGTTTAAGAAAATTACCATAAGCTGATATCTGATGTGAATGACCTCACTAAGGTGCAACTTTATTTGCAAACCCACTAAGTGTGGGCCTGAGTTTTGTTGATATTTCTGCCAGTGCAGATCAGAAATAACTAATAGTATGAATTTTGATGGTTCTAATGGTTTTATTATAAATCTGGCATTCATAAAAGAAAATAGCCTACTTGCTAAAAGGTAAAAAGATGTGTTGAAAGATAAAAAGAATACTTTTAAAAATATTTATTCATCATTGAATATATTATTTTCACATTAAAATATGAATGATCAACTTCTGTTTTAACAAGAAGACTGTGGTTAGATTATATTTTGTGATTAATTGTGTAATTATGATCGCCCTACTGTGAAATTAATTATTTCTTGCTCAAATATTATGAGCGTATCGACCTGCATGTATTTTTAAAGCAGAGCGTCTCTTCATTCATACATCATCTGTGCTCATACAGGGTGTTATCATCCTACTAAAGATCATACATCTTTAGTTCTATACAACAAACCAACAACGTAATGCAGTGTTAGGGCTTTGCTAACAAAAAGGTTATAACAACTGACATCATAAAGTGACTGATAAATTTGAAAGAGTAAGATATAAAATTGGAGATCATGATGAAATAGGAATTATATTTTACCCAATGTCTTTAACTGACTAGAAACAAGGATTTCACACTTCCACTTACTACAGCAGCTAAATGCAATCTAAATGCACTGGAAAGCATGTTGCAAAATGTTTCAAACTGCTGCAAACTCCTGTAGTGCTAACAGACAAAGCCTTACAAAGTCAATGTTGCATACAACAAAACATGATGCAGTGCTCTTATTATCATGCTCGTTGTGTGCTGATTGTTTGCCACTGATGTAGTGCAATTCTGTGAGGCATATAGAATTACTTTATTCCAAATCCAACAGACAGGATATATTAATAGTAACCGTTCTGTGGTATTGTTTTCTCTCATGCCATATGAAGTTTCTGTTTATGCACAGGCCATATGTTGTCTGATCATGCTGTGTTTTCTCCAGGCATGCCCCCCATGGCTCCCATCCCAACTCCTCTGCCAGGCGTGCCCCCCCTCCCCTTGCCTCCTCTCCCTGTCGGGGTGTCTCCCCCACTCGTCTCGTCGGCCCCACCACCGCTGCCCCAACCCATTGCTAACGGAGCTCCTCCCACAGGCATGATGCAGCCAATCTCCGGCTTCTCACACCCAGGTAACAACCAGACACTGCAGCACTGGAGGGGGGTGGAGATGTTTATGATCATAGTCTGGGGCTAAGCTGCTGTTTGCACATAATAACCACATCCATATCCGGCTGTTGTGTGCATAACATAAAAGCATGTCATGGAGTTCTTCTCTAAATGAGTTAATGAGGTTGGCTATTAAACTGCCAGATAAAGTAACTATGAATTAAGCCTGCGTGCAAAAAAAACTGCAATAACATTGTTCAGTGTTGCAATGACAATATGATTAGTGATGAATAAATAAACTAAAATTGCCGTCAAAACCAAAATGACACCAATTAAACTGAGATTTTCTAATGGCTGCTGTTGCTTCAAATATTATGAAAACGTCATATGTATAATATTGCATGACACTGCTTTACTGCTTGAAATTCAGAGTCCCTGACCACAGCCTTAAACAAAACTATCTTCTTTTTACCTCTCACAGCGTCCTCTGTCAACAAGTCATCTTCGTTTAACCGTTCAAGCACCAAACTGCAGAAAGGACCATCCTTTGATGCTTCTAGGTAGGACTGATTAATATAGGTTTCCACAGACTTATCCTACTGTTTTGACACACTGTAAGCTTTTTTATAGTTCTCCTGTTGTCTCTCTTTCAGCGTTCTGAAGTTGAAAATCTGAATTTAGGCAGTTTTCATACATATCTGAGTGAGCTTATGGATTAAATAAAATGATCTAACTGCCTCTCTTTGTCCTTTAACACAGTAGTCAGCCCCCTTCAACTCAGGTTGACTGGGCGGTTCCACAGTCATCCAGACTGAAGTATAGACAGCTTTTTAACTCCCATGACAAGATGATGAGTGGGCATCTCACCGGTACAAACACACACACAAACACACATATCACAAATTGTAATATTTTACATATTTCTTACTTTTTCTCATTGCGATTGAATGTGTTTCTGGGTGTTTCCGCTGTGTGTAGGTCCCCAGGCTCGAACCATCCTGATGCAGTCCAGTCTTCCTCAGACGCAGCTGGCCACGATATGGTCAGTACATTCCATTCATCACTCAAAACTCAATCAATTAATCACTGACTCGTGAAACAGAAATAATTGTCACTTCTGTAATAATTTGTCTGATACTTTGTTTCTTTCAGGAGTCTATCAGATATTGACCAGGATGGAAAGTTAACAGCTGAGGAGTTTATCTTAGCCATGCACCTCATAGATATGGCTATGTCAGGTTTACCGTTACCCCCTGTGTTACCACCAGATTACCTCCCACCAACGTTCAGGTAACTATTGTAACCAAACATGGGATTCTGCATTTACCAAAGCGACACAGAGGAGATTAGATATTTGCATAATAACATGTAAAGAGTGTTGCTTGTGTATATGTAGTGAAGAAACTGATGATGTCTAGTGTTTGTTTCACTGTGTGTCTTTTTGTTTCAAGGCGTGTGCGTAGTGACAGTGTTCAGTCGGACCAAAAGAGCGTCCAGGAGGAAACTGAGGAGGAGACAGAGAGCAGTCAGGAAAAGAAACTACCAGGTGATTCATTGCAATCATAAGCCCCTTTTACACAGCTCTTCTGTTACAGGAATATTTCGCCTTTATTCCAGAATGGCGTCTGTATAAACGAAATGGTGGGATCATTTTGGCCTTTATCACGATTCTGTAACATCTCTGGAGGTAGTAACAGAGCTGTGATAAAGGTGAAATTATGATTCCGGAACACCATGTAAAAGGAACACCTCTTGTTTTGCAACCAAGATGTGACATTTTGATGACATATGGCGTGTACGACATAAAAATGAGCGTGGGCTGTGTACAGTAAACAAATATATCAATGCAACCAGAAAGATGCCAAACTGGGGAGACACCGAGATCCACGAATGGTTGTCCCTTGGAGTGGAGGACTTTATCCATGCAAACATTTGTGGAACATTGAAAAATGGGCCGACTCTGGAGAGGTTATCAGCACACTATACACACTATACGCTGAACTGCGTCACCGCCCCTTTGATGTGTAAAAGTCCAGCCTGTCTCACCTCTGTTCCTCCTTTGGCTTGGCTGTGGAAATCAGTCAGTGGTGGAAAAAAGGTGGGATCACTGTCTCACCTTTTTTCCAGGATATCTGTGTAAAAGTGGTTATAGACACTAGTGTTATTGTACCCATTATACCTTATTAAACATGGTTCTGGATGATTACTTTGCATGTTAAAATATTTAAAACCTTCTCTATTTTGTTGACTTGTATACTTGTTTTATATCTGCTATATATCCTATAAATAACATGATAAATACAAGATGAAACATGAGGGACGTACCGCCAATAGCTAATGTACCGTTAGATGTATATGTAAATGTTTGATTTTGAGTGTGCCTCCTGTAAATACTGTCATATTTGCTCCATGTATTTCTCCACAGTGACATTTGAGGATAAGAAGAGGGAAAACTTTGAGCGGGGAAACCTGGAGCTGGAGAAGAGACGGCAGGCCTTGCAGGAGCAGCAGAGGAAAGAGCAGGAGAGGCTGGCAGCACTGGAAAGAGAGGAGCAGGAAAGAAAGGTACAATACAGAACTCTAATGACTTCAAATGATCCCCTTTGCATACTGTGTGTGGTTTATGACTTTACATAGGGAGATTAATTTTGTATATTTTCATAAAGATAGTCACTGTATGGGATATATTTATATTTACTTCACATACGAAATATTATTTTGATCATGAGACAACAGTTGTTCTGCATCTTACTTCTGTCTTTTTGTTTTAAAGGAGCGTGAGCGCCTGGAACAGGAGAGGAGACGACAGCAGGAACTAGAAAAACAGCTGGAAAAACAGAGAGAGTTGGAGAGGCAGAGAGAGGAGGAGAGACGTAAAGAGATTGAAAGGAGAGAGGTACGAAGGAAAGATGTAATAATTACAGAGTATCTGCATTTTAATTGAAGAGCTATGGTTGAGTTGATGTTCGGCTGCTTCAGACGTGTAATTACAGCCACTCCAGTCAACTTGAATGTGTTTCAATATTGCTGCCTTCTTTACATATCAAACTTTAAATTCTAGTCTAATTTGCAGTCCTACAGCAGTGTCTTCTGTTTAATGAACTATATAATGTTCTATATGAATGTAAAATAAAGTATTTTCATTTTGGTTAACCGTCATACTCTTCTGAATGTATAAACCTGTTGCTCTGGGGTGTGTGTTTCTTCTTTTCAGGCTGCTAAGAGGGAATTAGAGCGGCAGCGTCAGTTGGAGTGGGAGCGGCAGCGTCGCCAGGAACTTTTGACTCAGAGAAACCGAGAGCAGGAGAGTATAGTTCTGCTCAAAGCCAGGAAGAAGACCCTGGAGTTTGAGCTGGAGGCGCTGGTAATCAAATATGCAAACACAGTAAACATACTGTATGCACTTTGGATGTCAATGTGTGTCTTGTTTTGGACTGTACAAATGCAGCATGATATTTTGTGTGAACTGAAGAATGTTACAGGCCTATGAAAAACATACTTACCAGGGTGCTACTTGCTGACCATTTGATTTGTAAATAGCCAGATGCATAACTCTAGATATCCTTTCCTACCGCTCTACCATTCCTTCTGTTCCCAGAATGACAAGAAGACTCAGCTGGAGGGTAAACTGAAGGATGTTCGATTTCGACTCTCAGCCCAGCGGAGAGAAGTGGAACAGACCAATCAGACCAGAGAGACACGCATTGCTGAAATCACCCTGCTCCAACAGCAGCTGCAGGTGTGCAAAACAAATTCATCATCTTTGTCATAACAACAAATTGTTTTGTCAGGCAGTTGTCATTGTACTGTTATCGGTACGGCTACATGTCCTTCAATTTCAGTACCAGTGGCTTTGATATCAGTTCCTGCAGTATACTTATTTTGATCAAATCCATTTTGCCAAAAAGAAAATTACACACTCTTATACAGTTATTTATGTTTCAGCCCCTTGAACACATGCACTCACAGCCATTTTACAACATAAATATAAGCCCATACTACAGTGTGCTTTAAATATGGTTTTCACCTTAAACTCTTTAGTTTTACATTTCAGCAACTCTGTATTTTTCTAACCAATAGAGTTTAACACAAAAAATAACTATTTCACTGACTGGCAGTTGCATCTTAACAGCATTGTACAAATATTCTTACAGCTAATACTGTATTTACCAGTATAGATACAATGTTTGACAGTATTTAGTTTTTTTTAGCATCACATTAGCCAGGCCTGTATAATCATTCTTAATATTTTATGATCAGAATGTATAGTCTGTCTGTGGTTGATAGTATGAGCAATTCAGGTGACACTGTAAAATTACTGAATTTCAGTAAGTCGCTGTAGTTATAGCTTAAAATAGCAACTCATTAACATGCCATTATAAATGGACACATCCCTGGAAACTGAAGTGTTGGTTCATGTAGTGCAGGTGTGATGTAAGAATATAGGAGTTGGTTTAAGAAAAAAAAAAAAGCTCATGTGTAATGTTTTTGTTTCAGGACTCTCAGCAGTGGCTGGGGAGGCTAATTCCTGACAAACAGAGTCTCAATGACCAGCTAAAACAGGTTCAGCAGAACAGCCTGCATCGTAAGTACAACACGTACAAACAACATAAACACATGTAAACACAGTGTTTAGCATTTCTTTTTTAGCACTAACTTGTCCAATATATTTGTGAATAATCGACCTACACTGTGTGTTCGCACATGTAGGTGACAGTCTGTCGTCCCTGCAAAAGGCTGTGGAACAGAAAGAGAGCAGCAGACAGCAGCTCAGAGAGCAGCTGGATGCTGTGGAGAGAGAAACCAGAGCCAAACTGCTCGAAATAGACGCTTTCAACACTCAGCTGAAGGTAAACGGCTCTTTAACCAGCACGTTAACACTGGGCATGAGACAAAAACCAGGTCTGTGCAAGATGCATAAATGCCTGGAAATCTGTTTCATTAACCCAGTGAACTAACAGTCATTAAACTGACTCATTTTTAAGTGTGCTGTGATTTATATTTTTCACAAACAAAAAATGCACTTAAGATGATTAATCAAGGGTTGAATCCTTGACCATAAATTTATTATGATGTTAAAAAAAGGCCCCACTTTGGCTCATATTCATCATAGTACTTATATTTTCTAATCAGTCCAGTAATGCTCTTTTTTGATACACTTCATTACACTAACACGTTAGCAGACACACAATTCTGTCTAGTAAATGCTTTTTCCAAATAAAACATTTTTCTTTGAAAGGTGATATTCTGTTAATATAACATTGTCTTAGTCTTCATGCAGCACTGATTCACCAAATCATTGAATTGATGGTCATCATACTGTGACTGTAGCTCTAAACATTGTCCTGTCCCTGTTGTCCCCACCCTCACCCCAGTTGAACATCAGCTTAATGGTCACATTTACTGCTGTGTCTGAGGCGTTTATCTTATGTGCCTGTTTTTATGTTGCTTTTTTGGTGTTGACTGCTGGTCTTTTGGAGAGAGATAGCTGTGCTCAGGAACACTGAGTGGTTTCTCAGATGGCAGATTTATGGACAGTTGAGGTCAGAAGTTGGGGCTCTCACTTGTTCTTTTTCCTCTTCTGAGCATTTCACGTCAATATATTCCCTCAGTTCAACTATTAAGTGAAATTGGAGAATTACACAAGAAAAGAATTTATTTAGTTCACCTTTCATTTACAAAAGCTTAAACATTTTCATGTACTTTTTAAATGTTTTGTGTCATTGCCTTTAAATTGTCCAACTGGAATTACACTCTTGGGGTCAAGCTTCACACAGCCCACCCCCTGTGGAACTTGTGACAAAGAATCAGGTTTGAGACTTCTCACTTAAACCTGCCTTTTTAGTTCAGCACACAAATGTTACGTTGGACTTTGAGCTTCGTGACGGCCATCCCAGATCATTTACTTTGGTGGCCCAAAGTCAGGTTGTTAGCTCTGCTTAGGATCACTGTCCAAGACAAAGATGCATTTACATCCAAGTATTAGCTCCCTATCTTCACATGAAGTTCCAAACTTTCAAACTAGATCCCTGTCTTTATGATGCTGTCAATTTTAAATAGGACATCAGTCCCTCTGCAGCACAATTCCATACCATGATACCCCCGGAGCCTTATGATTGGAATGGGGCTCTACCCTCCTTCATACATATTGCTGAACGTCACCTCAGACCAATTTTGTTTTTGTCTCATATATTTGTCTCAAATATTCCTCCAGAAAGTAAGATCTTTGTCACGGAGCTCATTCATGTGCACATTTTCTTTCACATTTAATTAATTAATTAATTAATTAATAATTCATTTATTCATTCATCAGTCATCTTCAGTTCACATCTCCCTCCTGCATGATTCAATGGCTTTGTGATCCTATTATGTTCAGATTTGTTTTACCATGGTTTGCATAAAATGAATGCAATACCTTCAGCTGGTTGGAGATTGCTCCAAAGAACAAGCTTTTTCCTGATTTCTTTAAATTTTCCTATTGCCCTTAAATACAGCCAGGTATGCTCAGAATTCTGTACTGTAAATGAAAATTAGACAATGTGATCCAAGATTCGTCATTTTCCAGAGTGCTTAAAACAGCGAAGTAGGCACTGTTACTGTTTTGACTGTGTGAATGTGATAAAATTGTAAAAAGTGAAATGAAAAATTCTTTCTATTTGTCTCAAATTTGACATCAAAAACAGAAAAACAAAAACAAACATCACAATACGATTACAATTTACATTGAAAAAAAAATCAGCAGTTGTGGAGCTAACTAAACTAACAGAGGAAATGCATACTTGAATGAAATGCTCCAAATTGTGAAAAAGTTAGGGTTTGAATGCTTGAGTTATTTATAAACTTTGGACCTCAACTGTCATTTTATCAACAGATCTCTAGATGTATATCCAGCCTGTTATGTCTCTTAGAGCATCTATAGGTTCATGCGTTTTCTTAATCTGTGTAATTTTTCCTCTACCAGAGTCAGGTCCAAGTGGGGACAGTTAGTGACATGGATCTTTTCCAACAAGGAGCAGAGGAATAAGACAAGGAACAGGGAGACACGACACTGTAATGACACAAAAATAAAAGTTGAAATAGCATACTGTATGAAAGGGTTATTCAGAGTAGACAGCCTGTTGGAGGAAGTGGCACAGCACCAAAGCAGGTGCCTGCGATACAGCTTTGTGGTTCAATTGTGGATTGCTGAACTTTGTTTGACTATACTGCCCTCCGCCTTCCTCTCCACACCACTCCCTCTCCCAAAAATCTTCTCTTGTCAAACTGCTGTTCTTCAACTGTCACTCAATCCCCTCTGCTGCGCTCCTTCTTGTTTATTCTACTGTCTTCCCACATCTTTTATTCATTGACCTCTTGCCTTCATTTTCTCCCAATTTATATTCTTTGTTTAATCCATATAATGAACCCTTCCTTCTATATTTTCTACTCCTTTTTATTTATCTCCCACACTGGCCTTTTGCCTCCTTGCCCATGCCAGTCTCTGTGTGAGTTCTATGCCAACCACTGTGCCAGGATAGAAGCCCTGCGACGCCAGCTTCAGGAGGAACAGAGAGGGAGACAGGTAGAGCACACTGCCACTGCTGGACTGGGGTCGCACTGCAGTTGCGATATAAGAAATAATACCAAATCATATGACGAACACTACAGCACAGAGCAGATTTTGCATTTGTTTTTTTTCCCCTATGACCTGCACTCTCTGATTCAGCAGATTACTAGATGAACAGTTAAACTCTATACACCCACCTGTCAGACTACTAACCGCAAGTGTTTTTGCCACTATAGATGACCGTACTATCTTAACAACCACAAACCACTCTTTTTGTGTGTGTTTCCTGTTTAACATGTATTCATCGCTCTGCCGCCGCATCCACACCACATGTCTCGTAGGTGTTTGAAGCTTGACGGTAGCTGTCAGGCTATAAGACATTTGACACGCACTCACATACTGATCGCAGTGTGCTGTTTGATCTAATCTACCAGATCAGAGTCGGCAACAATGCTGACATAATGGGACCAATATACAGTTAACAGAAACTCAGCAAAAAGTGTAAAAGAAAAGAGCAAAAAATGGAGACTGGGAGAAAAGCATGAGAGAAAGTCAAAGGTGGACCAAGAGAGATATTTATGTAAAACAGCCCATTCTATATAAACCTCATTATTAACTCAAATATATATATATAGGAATATATAAAATAAATATAAGGATGAGGAAAAGCAGTTTAATCCAGAACAGTAATGTCAGTGTTTAAGGAAAGAAATATAGCTGTATTGTTTTGTGTTGCTCTGGTCTTTATCTAAACAAATTCATTGAGTTGTATGTAAGAAGAAGAGGGTAGGAACATAAAAATTTATACTCCTGCTAACTCCTTTTCATACATGGCAAGAAAAGGTAATGTAAAAGTGCTCTGTAAGTATTGTGGACATTAAACATGTTTGAAATTGAAAAAAAAAAATCTACAGTCACGGAAAAAATGACCAGACTATCAAAAGTCATCAAAAACAATGGTTATGC
>JAPTYQ010000008.1:25184337-25201141 GCA_029814465.1 Ostorhinchus cyanosoma
TAATTTTTTTTGTGTTAATTACTTATTTTCCCCGGTTTATATTTATTTTTTTTTTTTTTTTTTTTTTTTAAGTTTTCCTATTTACTTATATTTCTGATTAGTTTTTCATTTGTATTAGCGCCTTTTTTTCAGTAGCAGTATGGGAAACGATCTATTTATTTTTTTCAAAGTGGCTATTGACACAATACTGTGGCACGAAATATTGGTTTGTCTATTGCCACAGAGCCAATCAGCACCGGGTAAAATAGGTAAATCCTACACTGATTTAAACCAGCCACTGGGACAACGTTCAGAGTGCAGAATTCGGAACACAGCACTCAATACACTGAGCTGACACAGAACTGAGAAGTCACACAGCAGACTGTCGCATCTAACATGTAGCTCCACCCACCTCCAGCCTTCCAAGCAAAGAACACCATAAAACACCATATAGAGTATAGTATATACTATCACCAATTTGTCATTTCTTCCATCAATTGCTACAGTACTGTGGTAGCAAAATGCACAAAAGAAAAAGAAAATGCACAAAAGAAAAAGAAAATGCACAAAAGAATGCACGCAGTACTGTTGTGACAAGAGCCTAATGTTTAAAAAAAGCAAGAGGCGAATAAGTTCATGTAACAGTATCCCTGACTGGCTCTAGTTGAAACGCTAACTTTTGATTGGTCTGTGGCAATAGACAAACCAATATTTTGTGCCACAGTACTGTATGTACTTTATGTTGCAGTTTTTATAATTGAGGTTTTTTTCACTCCTAGTTCAGCCTTAGTTGTCATTAACTATAAGAATCATAGATGGTTGATAAAGATGAATGTAATGATTTACCTTAAAGCTGAAGCCAAAACATCTCAATCTCCCCAAGTGACTGTAGTATAGTGCATATTTCCTGCTTGTCCTAAAGGTCTTTGTTTTTATAGATTTCCTCTGTCTACTTGTGTTCAAATCCTCAGTTTTCTCATCTATTAGGTTCAGTAAGTTATTTTATGGTATAAAATCAGGTGATGAAGACCAAGAGTCACATCCACAAATACAAAAACTCTTCCTCCAAATTGTTTCACAGATGCAACATGGCAGCTCTTGTGTCCACTATACTTCGGTTTCAGGGGGAGGCATCATCTGTCTTTATACACCGCCCCTGCTAATTATTTCACATGATTCTCAGGTTGTCATCAGATGAAGGTGTAGCTTGGAGGGATGAAACAGGAAGCTCTGCCCCTAAAGCACCTAGCCCCGCCTCTAGCACTGGGCCCCACGCCTGGCTGAACAGAGTGACTCAGGAAGAAGAAGACAGGAAAAGAAGAGGGATGGAGGAAGACGAAGAGGGACGAAAAGGAGCAGGGGCGATGGAAGACAAGGAAGACGAGGGGAGAGGCAAGAAGGACATGCATGAGAAACTGACCAAACTGTTCAGCCAACCGGCCGATCCCTGGGCTTCAGCAGGTGTGCCAGTGATACCTCCACTGTTGCAGTTTCACCCTCAAATTCTTCAGTGTTTGATTTAAAATATTAATATTCTATTTTTTAAATTAATTTTTATTTACAGTGATTAACTGGATTTAACATACCTTAAAAACCTTCTCTACACTGGTTTCTATACAAAGGATACGGGTTGAAAATCCCTATGCTCACTCCCAAGTGCCTCAAAATTAAACACATTTAATGTTCATTGTGAGGTAGCGCATCAGTAAATGTTGATGAAAACGAAAAAAAAAAACTGTCCTCAACCCTGCAGAAAAGTTACACTTCCTTTTTTCCTTGAGCTGATCTTTTCTTGTTAGAGTTGATGCATATAATGGACATCCTTTCGGAATTCTCCTGGAGACAATATTTAACTCACATAAGTGATCAAGCTGTTTGTGGAGTCTTCAAATATTCTGATAAACAGGGTTCCCTTAAAAAGTCTTGAATTTACAAATCTGCATTTAAAACATTAAAAAAGTCTTTCAAAGGTATTTCATTAGCTATTCTAGGTCTTAAGTTATGTTGTCATAAACTTGTTAGCTGTATTGTGCTTAAATGTGTTAAACGTCCAAGCTGCAAAGAAAATATTGTTAATGTGCTCAGTTCCACTCATTCCAACCTAACAATTTATTTTGAAATTAAAGAGCAATTATTGCCACCTTTGCAGCCCCTGGTGAGAAATGATCACAGAACATTCAGCCCAACACACGTGCCGCCATTAGTCACGCACACATCACTCGAAAAAGCTGACTTTTGGAGGGTTAAGGGACAGCTGGCATGCAGAAAGTAAGCATGAGAAAGTGCAAATTTAATAATGCCTGATTGGAGAAAAGATTATTCTTGACCTGGTTGACGTGAGTTTTCCTAAATTCCAGGAGTCACAGATTTTTGCCAGTATGGCTGTGAAATAAGCCATAAAATTGGCATTAAATTCGGTTCAAAGTAATCTTAAAAAGACTTGAATTTAACGTGTAGAAACCTTTAGGAACCCTGGATAAAGTGTAAAAAATAGATCTCTGGTAACATAATATACTATATCCCTTAAGCTACCGCATTCTGACATCATTCAACAGCAGGTTATTTGGCCGTTTAGTGGAAATGCACTTGATTTGCAGTTATATTTATTTCTTTGAATTATCTCAAGTGTTTTCATCAAATTTGCTTGATCATTATATAAAAACTCTGGTCTAATTTTCTGATTCTTGTTTCTCTTTTTTATTAGCAGTAGAAAAGGGTCCAGTGCCTAGTCTGTTTGACCAGAAGGCATCAGTAAGCAGCTTTGACCAACAGCAGCCGGTGAAGGTGGTCTACTACAGGGCACTTTATCCCTTTGATGCTCGCAGCCATGATGAAATCAGTATCACCCCAGGAGACGTAATCATGGTATGTAGCACATATAAAATGTAGTTTCATCATCACCCTTATAAGGGCTTTGACATGATATTAAGATGTGTTTTTAGTATTTTGTGTGATTGACTTTAGAAGGCGCTCCTCTATTTTCTACCATCACCATCTCAGCAGGAGTTTCTATGGACTCCTCTGTATGTTTGTTTGTAAAACTGTCTCGTGTGTTCGTACATTTATCTGTCTGTCTTTGTCGTTGTGTGACGTGGTCTGTGTGTATGATCGTGTGCTGTGTATATTAACCATTTCTTCTCTCCTCTGCTGTGCAAACTGAAGGTGAAGGGGGAATGGGTAAGTTCTTAGCCATGCCCTGTGTTGTGCCTCCACCAGTCACAAGCCAGCGCTCATGTTAACTCTTGCTGTCATTGGCTCATGTCATCTGTTGTCTCCATGTTCATTCATTAACCTGTGAATGAATGTATTTCACTTTGTTATTTTGAGTGTGACTATTTTCCAATCAGATCTGTTATGGTGCTGATTTTATTTTCATGGTTCATGTAAAAACCTAGAATGTGCTCACTACTATGTTTAGTATTGTCCAAAACGATGGATATTACTTTTCTAAGATCACTATTAGATATGTACCACACAAAATATCTTTTTCATTACCATTTTTTGTAAATAAAGTCCACTCACTTGGCTGACAGTGTTCCCAAGATCTAAATATGTCTCATCATTCCACACAGTCCAGTCTGTCCTCACAGGTTACGCTGTGCTGTAGTCTCTATTCACACCACCTTCAAACTGGATAAAATTGTGTCTCAGATCAGATTTTCTGATCTTTTCACTTCTGATTTGCGCCACTCCCTTATCAAATACAGGTCTTACGATGTCTTATAGTGTAATCTAATTGTTATGTCATATTGGTATCAGTGTGATTCTAGATTGAGATCACAATCCTGTTTTAGCAGAAGTCAGCTAGTGAACACACACGTGGAAGACCATTGTAATGGATGTAGAAATGGGAGGGAATTGTCTCCTATATGGGCCAGACTTTAACAATCTCTACAGCCAAAAAAAAAAAAATCAGATCTGATGCGCATCAATATGTATCTGTATGTCACTACATCTGTGATGAGCTCAAAGGTTTAAAGTGTGAATTTAGATTATGTGACAGGATTGAATTAAGTTGAATGTAAAGTTGACAAAGCTGGCAACAAACAGTATGTGGAATTGCATCAAGATGAAGCTGAAATTGAATGGAAGTTGTTTATAATGATTTAATTGAGTTAGACAGATAAGAGCTGGACTGAAAACACACATTACAAAGATTTCTAAAAGCATTTACTGTCCATTTTACACAATAATCTGATGAATTTAGTAATCCTACCTCTTGTATTTTCTTCTGAACAGTTACCCGTTGCTTCAGACACTGTCATTGTTTTTGGCATTTGATGTTGTCTTACCCATCGTAATCCCCCACTTTAAGGAGACAAATGTGTACAAAATAAGATAATTTGACCCCTTTCCCACCAAGAACCGGGGCAGGTTTCGGAGCTGGGGCCTAAACTTAAACTAGGACTTCATGTTTCGACAGACAAAGAACTAGCTCAAGACAAGTTATGAAAAGTAACTCCAAAAGTAAAGCACCTAGACAGCTCACAAGTTGAACCAGCTCCTAATCGGCCCAGATTCTGGTTGGAGGACAGAGGGTATTCTTTTTTTCCTAGTGCCTCCCAGTATCTGCATCATCCCTGACTTCTCCTCACCTCTGTTCCCCGACAGGTGGATGAATCCCAGACGGGTGAACCTGGGTGGCTGGGAGGTGAGCTCAGAGGACGGACCGGTTGGTTTCCAGCCAATTATGCGGAACGGATACCCGACAGTGAAGCACCAATCAGTTTGCGTGCCACAGCTTCAGCCACACCCACCGCAGCCCCGCAGCCAATGACCACGCCTCCCCCAGCTCCTGGGCACACGTCCTCCTCAACATCCTCCGCCAACAGCAACTGGGCTGATTTCAGCACCACGTAAGTTCTGCTAATACAGGGATTCACTCATGTTTTAATATTTCTTTAACCGCATATTCATAATACAAGTCTTATGTGTGTACACTTTCAGATGGCCCTCAAACACAGCTAGCCAATCAGACAGTGAGGGATGGGACGCGTGGCCAACTTCTTCTGCCAGTCAGAATCCTTCTCTAAGTGTTCCCTCTGCACAGTTACGACAACGCTCTGCCTTTACACCTGCCACCATGACAACAGGCTCTTCCCCTTCTCCTGTGCTGGGACAGGTAATGACCTGCAGCTCTCATCTTAAATCGGACAAATGTCTCCCTAATAGGAATTTACAGTACAGCTCTTATATGTGTAGTGTTAATTGTGGTTGATTTCACCACTGACATCATGTGTCCGTTTGAAAGGGAGAGAAAGTTGAAGGTCTTCAAGCTCAAGCCTTGTATCCTTGGAGAGCAAAGAAAGACAACCACCTCAACTTCAACAAAAATGAGGTACAGCTCATCTAGCAACTAGAGTTTAGCCCCAGTTCTGTAGAATTAATTATAAATCAGATATCCATGGACCTTGTGTAACATAAGTGTTACTTTCATTTTTATTATAGATAATAACAGTGTTGGAACAGCAGGACATGTGGTGGTTAGGTGAACTACAGACTGGACAGAGAGGCTGGTTCCCCAAAAGTTATGTCAAGCTCATCTCTGCCACCATGACAGCCCCCGCTGGTGCCTCAGCCCGCAGCAAAAACACTAGGTAAGTTCAAATTTGTATGTATTTACATTCAATAGATATTAACAACATCAGAATGAAGTTGATGTAGGCAACATGGGTCCATGTATGTTTTGCTCATTTGATGTTCTTTTCACCAATGAGTCTCAGTTATCAGTGTTTTCATATTCTGAAATCAGGTGTGGTCATTTTTTAAGCAACAGCATCAAAGAGGATAGGACTGTGTACGACAGAAAAAATGGCAGAATATCAAATGTTTTTATTGTTTTGTTTTCAAGTGCACATCTGATTAGACATTACTTGCTGCTGCATGTGAGCCTCTGGAATTGTTGGAAGTTTTTTTTTATTCAGTCTTACTAGTATGGGACAGGAGAAACACTAGTAGTATGACTCTAATTTTTCTAATTATGAACTGAGTCAACACTGAATCAAAAAACAGTTTCATATACAGTTTACAGTCTGCCACATTAACGCTAATGCACATCCCACTAAGAAAAACTTAATGACTTTTTAAGTAAACAATGGAGTTACTTTTCATTTTCTTTATTTTTCACAACATTGCACATTAATTAAAAACTGAAGGTGGTTCATATGCCTGATACCTGAATCAGTTCTTTGTAGATTATATGCACAAATACTAAGAACCTGTTTAGTTTATTTGTATTTATTATATATTTATTTGTATTTGAATAATGTAATCACAAAGTTCCTTTGTGACAACTAAAAACTTTTTTCCATTTCTGTTTTCTACTGAATTTTATAATTGCATGAAATCTAATTTTTTTTTAAAAATTTAAAGTCTCTCTCTGCATTTTGAGCATGAAAAAATGGCGCTAGATTTTATTTTTTAATATCCAATTCTGAAAAAATTCAGCTAAACAAAACATACGCAGATACTTTGTATGATAAATTTGATTTTGGTGTAACAACAAAAGGCATTTCTAGACCTGGGTATCATTCATAAATTTAAAAGTAGTTTAACTTTAGACCATGATTTCATTGTCATTTCCTGGATTCTTGCATTTGATGCTAATTCTCAAATGGAAATAGGAATGGAAAGTGACAATCATATTACATTAATAGAATTCTAAATCTAACCCCATTTTCACTATGTCATTATGTTGTTTGTTTAAATAATAGTGATTTAAAATATAATTGCATTCTGAATATGCTGACACTGGGGTGTTCAAATTTGTTCTTGAACAGTAGTTATTGGTGCTCAATAGTCCAAAAGCAATTCTGTTCCAAAGTAGGCAGTGTCTCAGTAAACAGTAGTAATAGAATGTCAACGGCATCTCATGTCTCTTGTCTTATGTAGTGAGTCTGGAGTTACAGACAGCCCACCCAATGGAAAGAGACCCTCCCCTTCTCCAACCAAACCCTCAGAGTCTGGAGAAGGTAAGACACAAACACCTGCACATTAAAGGAGTCTGACGGCTGATCTGGACTCACACTGTTCACACACATCTGTGCAGAGTACATCGCCATGTACACCTACGAGAGCAGTGAACAGGGGGATCTGAGTTTCCAACAAGGAGATATCGTCATGGTGACGAGGAAAGAAGGAGACTGGTGGACGGGTATGGTCGGGGGCAAGACCGGTGTCTTCCCATCCAATTACGTGAAACCACGAGACTCGGCATCAGATGTAAGAAGATGTATAGTTTAATGGAGAGGATAAAATTTGTGTGTGAATTGTCTTTTATAGTCATTATTATGTTTATCTCTGTCTCTAGTCCATGGGTCCAGCGGGGAAGACGGGCAGCCTGGGAAAGAAACCAGGTGAGCTTTGAATGAGTCTGTGGTGTTGCTCCTTTTCCCTGATGATGCCTAATTGATACTAAACATTTGATTGGCAGCATCACGTAACAAACTTAGAGGATATACATTTAATTTTGAACTTTCATCTTGCTAAGAAGACACCTTATTTACAATGGTGCAACTGTTGTGCATGACTGTAATGTTACAGTAGATTGACCTCAGTGTTTTAATCTGTCAAAGTGACAGATGGCCTTTTTGTCCTTGTTAACAAAACAAAACAGTCGTTGTCTGAAAGTATTCCATTATTATGACCCGTTGGCCAGACTTTGTGAACATACTGTACGCTGACTCTTTCTGAACCTTCCAGTAAATAGACAGTAAAGACAGGAGCAAAGCTGTTAATTATTCCACCTCTCACCTCCTTTTTTTGTCTCATCCTTTGTTCCAACAGAGATTGCTCAGGTCATCGCCCCCTACAGTGCGACTGGAGCAGAGCAGCTGACGTTAGCTCCAGGACAGCTCATCCTCATCAGGAAAAAGAACCCAGGGGGCTGGTGGGAAGGCGAGCTACAGGTACTCGAGCACAAACCCACACAAATACCCGTTGTCTTGATGTGTCTAAATTAGAACATATATACAGTAATGCCAGTGGCATGCACAGTGATCATACATGTTTTTGACTGTCGAAAAATGTTCATAAACTACCATGATTTTTTTTTTGTCTTGGAAAAAAAATGTACGTTATTATGACAATTGTTATACTTCATGTAGTCTGTCTTCATAAAATGGTTTCATTGCAGTTAGACAGCAGATATTGCTGTTGATGCTGAAGATGTTGTCATCATTAGTTCTATAAATGAATATAAAGCAAATGAATAGTTTGTTGTTGAGTTGTGATATATGTTCAGTATTTTGCTGTCTGGTCATTGCTTCAGGCCCGGGGTAAAAAGCGCCAGATAGGTTGGTTTCCAGCGAATTATGTAAAGCTGCTCAGTCCCAGCACCAGCAAGACCACGCCCACAGAGCCCACCCCTCCTAAACTGGCTCCTGCTAGCACAGGTACACACACACACACACACACACCTGCAAACACACATACACTTGAAATTGAGAATCTCTTTCATGTTTTTGGGGTGAATGAGCTATTTTTTGCATTTTAAGGGTGTTATGGTAACATTCAGTACAGTGTGACTATATAATAAATCCGTGATACAAATGTTTTGCTGTTTTTTTGCTTTATGTTGTTAATAATCCAAATTGTAGCTGATTTAACAAAACCCAGAAAAATTGCCCCATTTTTTTCACATTCACCCCCTTAAGTAAAATAAACAAAAAAACCTTATTTTAAAAGTAGAGATCTGAAATGAATCACAGACAAGAAGCCTTCCACCTGTAATAAAACATTTGCAATGGGTTGTCCTTTACTAGTTTATTGTTTATATCACTGCTGACATAGACACTGATAATTTTATTTGCAATTTATGTGAAAGTTGATATATTATGTAGTATCAAAAAAATCTGATTACCAAAGTGTATAATTATTAGTGTAAGAGACTGAGCCTGTTAACATGACCATAATAATCCAATAACTTGGGGTAATCAGATGACTGTAATAATCAGATCTGACGCATTTACATGCACTTCAGAAATGTAAACCCTAATTTAAGTGTTTCAGTCCATTATTGGATTTCTTTCAGAGTGCATACATATGTGGTGACTCAAACTTCCTGTTATCTTCTCCTCATAATTGACTATCAGTTCAGTTTTGTACAATTTCGTTTTATATACACATGTGCAGATGCCACAGAGCCACATAAATTGGATTAACTGGTATACATGCATGACGACATGGGAGTATTGGGGAGAAATTTAGGTGTGTTAATCTGATTTCTCATAATCAGATTACTGTTGTTATCTAATAAAGCATACCAAATTATGCTGTTTACATGATCACTTGAATAATTGGATAACTCCAGGAATTGGATCATGATCACAGTTTTACGTGCATGTGAACAGGCCCAGGTTTGAATGCAAATGAGAAGCTGTTCCACCTGTCTCATGTGACCATAAAGACCATAAATGTCCTGTGTCTGGTCTCTTGTCCTGAAGCTCTGTGTCAGGTGATCGGCATGTATGACTACGTGGCCCAGAATGACGACGAGCTGGCTTTTCAGAAGGGTCAGGTGATCACAGTGCTCAACAAGGACGACTGTGATTGGTGGAAAGGAGAGCTGAACGGGAGGGAGGGTCTGTTCCCGAGCAACTATGTCAAACTCACCACAGATACAGACCCAAGCACGCAGTGTAAGTACACACACCAACACAAACACACACAGAAAACTGTACTTTGAGTGTGTATCACAGAACACATTAATCTAAAACTAAAACATAACACACATGGTCACTACACTTACATTTTAATGCACTGTCTCTCTTACACACACACACACACACACACACACACACACACACACACACACACACACACACACACACACACACACACACACCCAGAGCCAGGTGTGGAAATGCTGTCCCTCTCTCAGTCTTTGACCCGGGTTGGTTTAACCTATGACCTTTCACCTCGCCACTCCTTTGGGCCTCTTTGATAACCTCCCAGTCATGCACCACCTCTGGGTGGTGTTTGTGTGTGTTGGTATGCTGTGTGTATGTGCATGCATGTGTCTGTATATTTGCGCACATTAGTGTAAAGTGTTTTCCTTCCTCCTGCATGTGTCCCTTCAGCATGATCCACCATAGACCTAGAGTCTGTAGAGCGGAGCATGGAGTCACTATAGAACTGAACCTGGACTGGACCTTTGACCCAACCTTAGCCTTGTCCATTCACAAATATTACATAGTACATAAAAGGGTGAACAGACTCACTATAATATACACTATATGGACACAAGTATTGGGACACATCATGGCTACAGCTCATAAGATGTCCTGTTTGTTCTGATTTGAAGAACCAATACTCATATATTTTATATTTCCTATTTTATATATTTCAACATAAACATCAATATTTCCTTAAAGTTTAATGGGATATTTTTCTTCTTAAGTGGCATGTGAAGAAAGTAGATGGTTAATTGTGGTAGAAAATTGTTATTCACAGAGAGAGCCTGAAAAATATATTAGAAATTTAGAGGTAGAACATTTAAAATCTTAATCATGGATAAAAAAAAACAAAAAACAAAAACCCCAAAACAAAACAAAATGAGAATTGAGAGAAATCAAGCAAAAACCATCTCTGAGGCATTTTGGAAGCAAAAATACCAATTTACATCAAACTAACCAATGCATCGCAATGATGTTTATCACAATCTAAAACTATATTATGACATTTTTCATTAATGTTTTGTATCCCAGATCCCTGTTAGAAAAGAAACACCTGAATTCAACATGTCCCAATACTTTTTTCCATATTTCTATGTACAATCTGAGTGCTTACATTTCAGTATTATATTTAAATTTAAATGCTGTCATATTGCCCAGTCCTTCCTACAGAGAATTACAGGCATATTTTTTATAAATTTTTTGTCAATAAGCTAATAAACACTAAGCAAATAACATAATGACGTATCGAATGTTTCAACATCACAAGTAGCTGATCAAAAATATCTTCTCTTCAAGCACAACCTGATTTATTTATTTGAATTATGAGCGAAATAAACATAACTGAATAATGATGTCCCTTAAAAAGTATCTACAAAATTAATAAAAAGACTTAATAAATAGCATGCAGATTTAATGAATTCAATGAGAATGTGTTCTTCCACTGGTTGTCATTACTGTCACCAACAAAATCTAGCTGATTAGTTTCAGTAATTTCCACTGCATAATATCATACTTAATGACTATATACTGTTGAATAAAGGCCACGAGGCATAACATAAATGACTATATGCAAACAAGTGGTCTCTGTCAGGTCATTTTTCATGTTTTGTTGGCAGCTCTGAAGGATGTCGAGTTCCTTTAAATCAAGTCTGTCTGCAGATTGAAGTGTCTGTCTGACAAAGCTGTCATTGATGAAGACAAATTAAATAATAAAGACTACACAGAAAGAAACATTTTATTGACTGAAATAAAAAAAAAATCAATAGAAACAAAAGAAATCTTTATTAATAAAAATGTGTTTTACAGATGCCTGGTATCATATCAACAAAGGCTGCGTTAAATAACCCATGACAAGTCAAAATAGTAACACTGAGAAACCCTATTTAATAGCAAATTGAACATGATCTAATGTTGAAAAAACAAACAAACCAAATACACGAAGTAAAACTACTCCAAGCTTGTTGCCCGCTCTTGAAGCTCTACTTCTATGCTAGGCTAGACCACACCACCACACGTTCTGTCTTGCTGCACGCTCCACCCACCTAGCACCCAATTGGTTGTTGTTCCTGTTGTTGTTGTTGTTGTTTTGTTTAGTTGTTTTTGTTGATGTTGTTGTTGTCGTCCTCTCTCTAGGATCATATCATTACCCAGAACCCCCCTCTCCTCAAAGCCCTCAAAGAGACCCACTAGGCCACGCCCACTAGGCCACTCAACCAATGGGACAGCAGCAAGAGGTCACATGACCCGGAAATGGCGACTCTCCACCAATAGAAGCCAGAGAGAGAGAGACAGACAGACAGACAGACTGTAACGTTATAAACGCCCAGTGGTGGCGAGAACTCTGTCTATGCATGGCTCTGACTGGACATGGCCAAACCCTGTTTATCTAAGGCTCTGGCTCCAAACAGCACTGTTCAACAGGAGGGAGATCAATAGTCAGCCTCTCCCCTCTCACTTCCTTCTTCTTCTCCCCTTTCTCTTCTTCTTCTGTTTTACCACATAGGTGGTGTTAGGGTGAGGAGAGGAGATGAGACTATTGAGCTCCCACATTGGACTCACAATGACTGTATTCACACACACACACACACACTTACACACACAAACAAACACACACACATACGTCTACACACATGCACGGCTCCATCCTAGCGTGGTAAAGTGGATAGTGGGTCATTTTGTGGCTTTATGGGAGATTCTGTCATAGAATCAGTAGTTCAGCCCGCCCTCTTGCTCCTCTTATTTTTTAAATATATTTTTTTAACTCGCTCCCATTGGTTCAGCAGCTTCATTCACCTGTCAGTCAAAAGAGCTGGCTCCACCCCCTCCATCCCCTCACTAACCCGTCCCCTCCCACAGCTTCACAGAAAGACCCACTATCTGCTGGAGGACGAGTCTCAATGTTACACAGTCCTCTCCTCTCCTCTCCTCTCCTCTCCTCTCCTCTCCTCTCCTCTCCTCTCCTCTCCTCTCCTCTCCTCTCCTCTCAATGCCAAAGACCCCTCCTCTCTCATCTACACCCTTCTTGCTCTTTCCTTTTCCACCCTTCCTTTTTTTCCCCCTCTCCAAAGAAGGTAGAGGTATGGAGAGGAGAAGACAATGAGGCAGTATTGAGATGCGTCCCACAGCAGCAGTCGGTTGCGTTTCAGCCCATGCTGCTGCTCCCTTCTGTGCTGAATTCCAGTTCATTTCTCCTCCTTTTTTAGTTGCCAGGTAAGGAGATGAGGAGGCATAGAAGGCAGCAAGCAGCTGGAAAGAGACTCAGCCCCTAGCTCAGGGCGAACATAGAAAGCCATGCTGTAGCTGCTGCGCTTACCAGCTAACCAAAATGACACAAACACACGCAGAACAAACAGTGAACATGGTACAAAGAGTCTGCAGAATGCACATGAACTCAAACAGTGTGAACCAAGTGCAGCACACACACCTCTCTCACACTCAAACACAGTATACGTTTTTATCTGTAGTAGTTTAACATTCTGAACATGTATTAACTTTAAATGAGAAGTTTTATGTTTTTGTTTACATGTTTATTGTTTAGTCTGTTGCTATGATGATGAGACGCTTTCATATTGTCGGGGCTATAGACCAGGACAACGGACTTGACAAAGACACACTTGGTACTAAACACATCCAGGGGTGGAACGACATGTGGCCGTTACCAGTTTCTATCATTCCAGTTAAAACGGCCCGACTGCTTTTAGTCGGGTGATTCTTTTTGTTTTTGGACTTTATCTGTGCAAACTTTCCACACAGAAAAGACTGCCATGTCACCGTACTTCATACACAAAGCAGCTGATTTCCTCGGGCTTTCTGCTGCTGTACAAACCCACGTCAAACCATGCACGGTCGTTTCACCCCTGCGAAACGAGTTAAGAACAGAAAAGTGTTGTAAGTGTTTAAGCAGAACTTGTCAGACAGACTAGACTTGTGGCACAGGACTGACCTTCACCTGTGTAGACAGCAGTATTCTTAGTATTTCCTCCACATTTTCCCCCGTCACTCTGACCCTATACAGTATCATAAGGTTAAATATGAAAGTTTCCCTAAAACACATCGAAAATACTTGTGTAGGTGCACATCCTGAGCTCATGATGAGATTATGTGACTTATAGACAGTATACACACAGATGTCCAAATTCAAGAAAATTCCAATATACTCAGTTGGTAAATAATTAGTATGCCTTTAAAATCTTGACATGGTCATATCAAACCGAGTTAACACACTGTGGTGCATCAAGCTGTTTTATGGGATTTAATATGATCTTGCCATGATAATAACAATAGTAATATGTGTGTGTGTTCTCATCTGTCCAGGTCATTGTTCTTCTAGGAGCAAAACTAGTCCAGCTGAACCTAGACTAACTACAAAGAAGAACAATAGTAACAGCTTTATTTATAAATACATCAGAAACTAATCTTTCTCAGAAAACAGAAGCAAAAAATTATATAAAATCAGAAAGTGAAAGACAGAGACGATCAGACACAAATCACACAAGATAGAAAACAATAGATGCAGTAAAGGCATGTTGATTATTTAGAGAAAAGACCACTGAGTTTTTTTTGGACTTTTATTGTTTCCTCTCCATCCTGTTTTACATGATGTGTCAGTGAATTTAATGACTACATTAACAGCTGTGTTGGACAGACGGACGGACGGACAGACGGACAGATGGTCCAGGAACAAATGTACAGAAGCAGACGCCACAAGCTGTATGCACATGCACATAACCGTTCCCATAGTGACGTACGCTCTGTGCATCTTTGCCTACAGCCCCTCTCTTGGTTCCCATAGCAACAGACTGGTATTATAGTGGTTGCCATATCAGTTTTGTATTGTTTCTTTTTTGTTTGTTTATCCAGATGACAGTATTGTGATTTTAATGTTTACCCTCAGAAACACAAACAATGAACGAAATGGTTATTGAACTACGCAACTTTTTATACAACAAGCAATAGAGCTGTTAGTATTATTATTATTATTATTATTAACCTGCTTGGATCCCATTGGTTCCTCAGTGTGTCAGTATTGGAGGTGAAGCTCTGTGATTGGTCAGCAAGTCAAGGCCATCAGTTATTTGTCAACCTTTGGCTGTCGGCCCGCTCCGGGTCAGCGGCTGCTTGGTTTCTGGTCTTCACAGGACACACATGAGGAGACCTTTAGCGGTCCTGGTTTTAACAGTATGTTGGTCACCGGTGGTCTGGACTCGTCACCGTCACAGAGAGCACAGTAGTCCCACGTAGGCCAGAGCCGGGCTCCACAGTGTGGTCCTTCCTGTTTGTGTACGCCACAGCTCCCATCTGCACTTTGTTTTGTTTGTTAGCATTAAATTTTAGTCGTTGGACATAAAACCAGTGCAGTTCTGTGGAAGTCCATTTCAGACACTGTGATAAAATACAGAAATACCTTTGAATCCACATTATTCCTCAGAATTTGAACATAATGTGAGTACTTAAATGTCTCGAAATAATGACTTTAATATCCCAGAGTCATTACTTTCATGACCGTTGCAGAAATGGGCTTTCATTCAGTCCAAGCTTAAACCACAGAAATGTACTTTTATGTCTTTTACCATTTTTAACAAAACACACTGTGCTGAAGCCGGGCTCTGGTCTACTCTGATTTGTTTAAAACAGCAAAAAGCTCTGTATGATCTATACTTAATCTAATGAATGGTAATGGTTGATGCTTCAAATGGATATAAATAGCAACTCTGATGAATGGATTAACAGCCAAGCCAAATGTAACCGGAATACACTTGGTGTCAGTGCGTGCATGAATGAATGTGAGTGTCTGAATGAAAATAACGCATGAATGAGCAATTTTATGGACATTAATGGTGTGATGGATACACAGAAGAAAGAGATGGATGAATGGATGGATGGATGAATGAATGAATGAATGGATGGATGGATGGATGTCATGTACAGAATGTTAGAATATTAGCATTGAGAGTCAAAATGTCCTGAGGTTTTATTGGTGGAGATTTTGGTGAAGCGGTGAATCTGATTGGTCCTGATGATTAAACGCTCTGAGACAGACTGGAGTCGACTCGCCTTGTTCCTCACACACACACACACACACGCACACACACACTTTTTACGCATATAATGTACTGCACATTATAGTTGAAACAAGACATTTCACATATAAGTTTGTTCTGTTCTTTTTTCTGTTTGAAATAAATACTTCTTATTTATTTATATAATGGTTTTCAATATTCCATTCCACTGACAACCAATGAATTTTAACACTTTAGTTTAATGTTAATAGGAAAACACGATATGAAGCCGTTTGTCGTCTTGTTTTACATGCCTGTCGGCTATTAACTAAAAAAATTAATTCTGTTTTAAGGCTATACATACAAAACCCTAGTAAAATATGGATTTCTTTATCTGAACAATTGGAAAGTGAAAGTCTTTATTAAGTTATGTTGAACTGCAACACATCCCTGTTTTGCATGTAGAAATTCTCATTTAATGTTATTTAATCAGTGAATTCATTGTCAAATCCCTTTGGGTTTTCAGTACAGCCTGAAACTTTTTTTTTTTTTTTTATGTTTAATAGTAGTTTTATTATCAAATATTCTATCTTTAATTCTTTGCAGAGGATAATATAATAATAAATGGTTATTATTTAATTTATTCATTCATTCATTTATTTATTTTACTATGCTTTCAGTAGTTTGTGTAGCACTTTGGTCCACTGTGGGGTTTTTTTTAAGTGCCTTAGAAATAAAGTTGGGTTGGATTCTTTAAATTAGATATTTACAGTTAAAATTGCTGTTTGTTAGAAGTAAGCCCTTTCACTAATAAGTTTCTACCAGTTGCCATTTTATATTAAATACATTAACCCATAAAGACCCAAACAGCAACTGACAACCAACACCATCTACTCAAGTAAATGTTTAATACCTGCTGATCCACTAATCCTATCAATACATGTAAATATTTGGTGTAAAATGCAGTTTGTCATCTTTTCATGGTCATCAGATATGACCCATTTGGACGATCAGAGGCTCCGTAGTTACCATGGAAACACCATCATCTTCTACAACATTGATTCTCCAGTAAAAGCCATAGAGTTGGATCAATGACAGTGGATGGAGACACTTGGCTTATGTTTCTTCAGTTTTCTCTGTTTCTGATGTAAA
>JAPTYQ010000008.1:25221656-25232209 GCA_029814465.1 Ostorhinchus cyanosoma
GACCCTAATAGTTCATAAAGTTTGAATTTGAACCCCACCAGATGCTGCAAAGCTATCTTTATATTAATTCCAGCAAACATTTAGTGGATTTCTACAACCCGTTTCAATTCCTGCTTAAATTGTTACGTCTATAACTAGTTACGTCACGACATTTGCATATATAAGGTCAAGACTTCCGACGAACATTTCTCTAAGTTCGACATAATTCAAGGGTGGGCAATTAATTATATTGCTGAATGGAGTTTTCTGGGATATTGTGTTTTTGGTCTGACCACTGCGAGAAGTCTATGTCTGTTAAAAACTCAGCATTCTGAATCAGTATCTTTTTTGTTTTGTTTCATTTTGTTTTGGTATAGCTGACATCTTCATGGGCTGAAACTGACCAATAAACCAGTCAGTGCATAAGCCTTATGCCAATGTGAAAAGTACGTGTGAAAAAACATTAATTCACCAGATCCTTCAAAATAAAAGCAGTGCCATTGTAGTGGTTGCATCTATTATGATGATATATATTTGCATTGGCTTTCAATTTGCCAGTGACCTCATGCGGGCCAGACAGGGTCAGCTATCAGGCTGCATGTGGCCCGCAGGCCTTATATCACCCAAGTCTGCCAAACTTCAAGCTGATTAGCAACAACATTCAGTTATTGGTTGTATTAATGAACACCAGTGGCTGAACGGGACAGAGCAACACACTAACTGGTGGAGGAAACTGTTTCAGCCCATAAAGATATCAGCTACAACAAAACAAAACAAAAAAGACATTGATGTTTTGACGAAATGTTTTCAAAAGAGCTAAACCAGCCCACTTGAACTGAGAAGAAGAAGAAAAAGTCATATCAAGGAAGAGAAAACAGTCCACTGATGCTCCTGTCAGTGTGGAACAGGGTCAGTCTGGACTCATCAGACCACATGAGCTTTTCCTGTTGAAACACAGACCAGTGTTTATGCTCTGAGATCTGAGGAGCCACTCACTGCATCAATTAAGGATAAAGACCTTTACATTATCATTAATCACTGCAGTAGTTATCTACTTGAAAAATCTTATCTATTTATGTAGATAGCAGCTTGTTTAATAATTGATTAATAAATAAATAATTTAATTAATTAATTTACAAATTTAGTTTCTTATTTACTGCACAGACTTTTTTCTATTGCTTCACAGATGTACTGTCTGCAGGGCTTTGCACGTTGGCTTCATAGACAGTATGTGTACACATGTAGAGGGGGCGTGGTCTCTGTCTGAAAACGTGCCTAGTCAAGTCGTCAAACGATACCACGAATCAATGCAAATTTTTACCTTCAAAATAAAAGCATATGTTTATAAAAGATTCAGTTTTGTTGTTTCTGCCCCAGCAAGTGACAAATATTTACCAAAGTGAATGCAATAATAGCAAAATCATAAAGGTAAATAGTCAAATAAGGTAAATTATGCATTATGAGCAAAATGTCTTCTTGAGACTTTGCTCTTTATAAGTTAAATATGTCAACAAAACTTGTCCTCTACAGGTAATCGAGTATGAGGAATACAGAAACTTTTATAGTTTAATGTTAAAGATTTTGGGTTTTTTTTCTTTTTTGAAAGAAAGCGCTTGAATAGTATTTTTTTTAACAGCAATTGAAGTTTATATTTTTTGTCAAGTGTCGCTAACCGGAAGTAGTTTGTGTTATGCATTTAGAATTTCGTTTTGACAGTCGTTTTAGAGGCTTTAAATAGAGAGATTTATGTAGCTACAAGCTATTAACACGCACTAAACTATAACATGTTGTCTAGCAAAACAAACAAACAAACATGCAAATTTTGTCTTCGTTTATGCTAATATAATGTTACTTCATCGGTTGCCGTTGCCGCGCAGAGACATTTGGATTAAGTTTATGTCATTGTAGTGCTGTTTACATTTTCCTTGCACTTTTCTTTACACCTTTCGTTTGTGTCAGCAGAGTTTGAATATTCATCTGTGTAGTCAAAGTAGTGAACCTGTCCAAGTGGAGGATTCAGACTCAGAACAGTTTTTCCTGAGCGATCAGACAAAGTACAACATGTTCTTTGAGGACTGTTTGTCAGGTTTGCATTGATAGGATACATAATACTTACATTTTGACAACATGGCAGCGGTTTTGGTGAGAAGAGGAACAAGATTATGTGTAAGTAAAGAAAATGATAATCTAATTTACTACATGATTCATTTTTATTAAATTACAGTAGAATTAATCAGGAGTAATGTGACCTCAAAGTTGTCTTAAATGACCTTTATGATTTTTGTCATCTAACATCTATATCTGATGCTTACATTTTGTTATGAATGAACATTGTTATCAATAAATAAATGACTTCTAAATCTAAATTATATAAGATGTTGAATTACTGTAAACATTATGACTTTTGTAAATCTACTGGAAGTGACCAAATATTTTTCTTGCTTTTATATTTAATCATGAAATTTGTAACTTCTATGCATCCAGTTGTGTTTTTAATGTGTACTGTATGTGTGTGTTCACAGTGTTTCCACAGGGAGTTGTGTAGAGTTGTATGGCGTCCACAGGCTGCTCTATTCAGCTCCAACCAATCTGACACAAAACAACCACGGAGGACACACATCAGTAGGGCAAACACACCAATCTGTTTGGTTTTTTTCATGTCGTATACACTAATCAGCCCTAACACTCTGACTGAGGACAGGTAAAGTGGTATTAATGTTGATTATCTGATTCCAATGGGACCTGTCAGTGAGTGGGATATATTTGGCAGCAAGCAAACATTTAAACCTCGAAGTTGATGTGTGGAAAACAGCATCAAGGCAGCAGTTGTGGAGATGCTCTGACCCAGTCATCACTGTTACAATATGAACCTGGTCAAAATCACTCAGGTCTTTACATTGTTCATTTTGCTGCTTCCAACACATCAGCTTTGAGGGTTAAACGTTCACTTGTTGCATAATTTACCCACAGCAGTGAAATGTGCCATTGTAATGAAATAATCAATATTATAACTACGTCCCCTGTGGGTGGTTAGAAAGTTATGGCTGATCCTCTTGTAACAGGTGCATTTTTTGTCCAAAGACTAAGCCTTGATAGTGTTACACATTAGTAAAACATTTAAATCCAAGTAAATAGCAACATGTATGAAGTGTTTACATTTTTACTATGCTTTTTTTTTCCTTCCAGGGAAAGCAAAGCCACAGCCAGCAGTGGATGTCAGAACACTGCTTGAGCAGATATTTTCCCACAGGAGACCTGGAACAGCACCACCCACTAGTAAATGTAAGTACATCTAAGGTTTAGTAAATAGATCAAGGTGCCTGAGTAAAACCTGCCAATCCATGTCCAAGAGACATTCCTGATTTATGTGCTTCGAATTTCCACTTTTTCAGATCTACTTTAAATTCTTCACTTTTTACTGCATTGATTAATCCAATAAGTACATTAAGTGCAATAAGTTAACGTTTTTATATCTTAGAACAGTGAAATTACAAGCCCCTTAACTTCATGTAAGTGATCAGCAACAATGATCACTAACAGGCAAGTTAAAGGGTATTTTAGATTTTTAGCACCACTGAGGTAATAATCTATGTCTGTATGTAAATTTTTGACCCTATGTAGATTTAAAAAAAAAAAAAAAATGAAATTAAAACCTCAGTTTCGAAGTTTTAGGTTCTTTTGCGATTAAAGATGCTGCCGGAAAACCATTCTGCCTCAACTTTTCAAATAAATCACTTAAAGCTGCAGTGCTGGATAGTTTTTATGTCACTGGACAAAAATTCCACAGTTCCGTTTCAGCATATTGTAACTGAAGTAGCCTGAGAGAACAGGACTGTTCTGCTTCTGGTATTTATCAGGCTATAGAAAATAAACCCTGTGATTGACAGATTTTTTAAATCTTGGGCCTTTTCAGACAGGTAGAGAGTTTAAAAACATGACTGACAGATGGAATTACCAATTGCTGATCAGAACCTGTCAGCTGCAACGTGGATATGACTCTACTTCTACACATAGAAGCTTGGAAAAGTGGCTTAATTTTTCCATAACATGAGACAACATTAGGCTCATCTATATCAATTTTTTTATTTGGATTTAGAAGAGCGAGCTGCAGAAGGGAGGTGTGTATTTTCAAATTCTGCTGTTTTTTTTACTGCTCTGACTTTGGCTCCTGCAGCTCTAAAGCACAATTGCAAGTTTTTTTTTTCAATTTAGAATGTTTACAAATGTCCAACTACAACTGTATGTAATTGGTGGTAATATACATCAGATCCTTGAGGGATAGTTATGCCTTGTTAAAAAGTTAATTCAACACCATTGTATTTTGCTTTTTTTTGTCTATGCTGAGTGGTTTTACTCATTTCTCCTTCCTCTCCCTCTCTTTTTCCATAATACTTCCTTCCTTAATTTCTCCCTTCCTCCTATAGCTCAAACTGTCCAATCCTCCACCATATCAACCAAACCTCCTACTACCTCATCTGTGAAGGTGTCCGCCTCAAACCTTCCACCTCTATTAAAGACAGAGCCAGCAATTTCTGCCTTTTCTGCTACACCCAGTCTCAAACAAACTGATGATGTGGTTAGCAATGAACACCCACCCCCTCAACCAAAATCTACATCACAGGCAAACCTAGAAACCTCACAGGATCCTCTTGCATCATTAGAATCAGAGCCACCAGCAGTAGAAACTGTAGAAACCAAAGCCTCTACAGAGACGCTTGATGTCCCAGTGCAGTCCCAACCAGGTTATACGATAGACCAGACTCTGGAAACATCATCTTTTCATCCTTCTACAGTAGAACCTGTAATAAAAGCCACAGTAGAATCACAAGTAGATACCAGCCCTGCCACTGTGGAAACAATTACTATTGAAGATCCAGTAGAACCTGTAGAAGATGCACCAGTACAAAGCAAAAGCATACACTTCTCAGACACTTCACAGGATCCTCTTGCACCTTTAGAATCAGAGGTACTAGCAGTAGAAACAGTAGAAACAATAGAAACCAAAGCTGGTGCAGAGACACTTGACTTCCCAGTTCCATCCAAACAAGCCTACATAATAGACAGGACTATCGAGACATCCTCTATTCAGGCCTCTACATTAGAACCTGTTGTAAAAATTCCATTAGAATCACAAATAGAGACCAGCCCAGCTACTGAGGAAACAATTTCGACAGCCTCTACTGCTGAGCAGCCAGTAGGTCCTACAGAAGATGCAGTAATGCAGAGCAAAAGCATACACTTCCCAGACCCTTCACAGGATCCTCCTGCATCATTAGCCTCAGAGGTACCAGCAGTAGAAGCAATAGAAACCAAAGCTTGTGCAGAGACGCTTCATGTCCCTGTGCTGTCTCAACCAGGTCATACAATAGACCAGACTCTGGAGACATCATCTTTTCATGCTTCTACTGTAGGACCTGTGATAAAAGCCACATTAGAATCACAAGTAGATGCCAGTCCTGCTTCAGTGGAATCAGTAGTTACTGCAACCCCTGTTGTTGAAGACCCAGTAGATTCTACAGAAGATGCAATAGTACACGGCAAAAGCTTTGACTCAGAAGTGCTTGGTGACCTGAATCCTAGTAAAGAGCTTCCCACAATAGAAACCACAATAGAATCAGAAGTTGAAGGTGCAATAGGAATGACAGTAGAAGCTGATGCAGTAAAAGTTGAAACAGTAGAAGCTGAAGCAGTAGATGCTGAAGCAATAGAAGCTGAAGCAGTAGCCCAAGTGGTACAAACCAACAGCACAGACTCAGCACTGGTTGAGGTATTAGATGTTACCAAAGAAGAATCAACAGTGGAAACAATAGATTCATTAGGGGAGACCAGAACCTCTGCTTTAGAGACTGAAGCTGCTGTTGTTGAAGGTCCAGCAGAAGGTCCTACAATAAAAACTGTATCAGCTACAGCAGCTGAAAACAGCACAAATGTACAAGAATCTGCAGCCGTGCCTTTTAACAATGAAGTTATAGTAGAAACACCCTCAGGAAAGGTCACCGTAGAGGAGGGAGTGAGTGAGATTGAAGGGATATCTGTAGAGTCTGTAATGATGGAATCCTTAAAAATAGATGAGCTCTTCCAAACCCAATATGTTCTTGATGAAAAAGATGAAAAAGAATTTCAAAGTATGTTAGACCAGACGGAATCTGGAGTTGAACACCAAACCAAACATGAGGAATCACCCGAGCCTGAATCTGAGCCTGAAGGTGAAAATTTAACAGAAGTTCTCTCAAAATGGGACTCGTTGGCGGAAGATCTTCAAGATTTGGAAGGAGAGACGAAAATGTTGGAGAAACAGTTTCTCTACCATGATCCTGTGAGGCTTTCCAGAGTTGAAACAGCCTCAAAGTGTGATCCACCTGTAGAGGACGTTTTGCAGATGGAGGAGGAAGCAGCCGAAGCAGAATCCATGACACTGGAGTCGCTGATACTAGCAGAAGTGAAGGCTGAAGTGGGAAGACTTGAAAGTGAAGAACTGCAAGAAACGTGTACTGCGCTTGAGAAAGACGAAGAGGTGGTACCTAAGGAGGAGATTGGAGTAACAGATGCAGATTTAGCCCGGGAGTATCTCCTGGATGCCTCTGATATATTAAAAGCTGATGCATCCCATATACTAGAGGCTGTGATTTTTTCTGAGCAAGGACCAGAGCAGCTTCCATTGGTTGGCCAGAAACTGGGACCACGGGATGAGGCAATTATCCGGGAAATAGAAAACGAGTCTCAAGGGGAGGAACATAGGATCCTGGATGGCATTACTAATGAGGTGGCTGAAATGGATGTTTTGTTGCCTACCCTGGAGAGCATGTATTTGAGTAGGACCATAGATTGTCTGGAGAAGGCAGCGGAGGTCGTTGCCAAAGAGAAGAAGATGGAGGTAGAAGATGCTGCAGCACTTGAAGGGATGATAGGAGCTCTAGAGGTTGATTCTCTGCCTGAGGCTGATGTAGAAGGTCTACCTGAAGCTCTGCAGTCTGATGTACTGATGGAGGAGCTGCTCTGTTTTGCTTCTGGATCTGTTGCTAAAGGTAAGAGTAAGAGGTTTTGAGGAGGACCAGGGTGGATGGTAGACAAGTTATTCAACAGGTAACGTTCTTGGTGCAATGGAAAATGCTTTAAAAGCTGAAATTCCTCCACAGACCCTGTTTCTGGGATTGCTGCCACAGGGTCAGCCAGTGTTGATAAAGAGGCTACGGTGACTGATGGAGTTCCAGATCCACCTGCTTTGGGTGAGATAGAGCCTGAACATGAGGAGGGGAAGGAGGAGGTAGTGCAGACTGAAGCTCTGGAGGTTCAGAAAGGTACAAAAACATGCAGATAAACAGACATTCAGTCATATAACAGGTTGATTATGATTATGTAGTCCTCAGTTTGCTGACACTGCCTGCATATACAGTCGCAGAAAAATTATTAGACCATCAAAAGTCATCAAAAACAAAGGTTATGTAATCAAGTTCTAACTCCTGTGTATATCCTGTGACTGACAGACAGAAAAGAAAACACGGAATGAATAAAAGCTATATTTTTGTCAGTACAATGACATAGATATTGATGTAACCACTGAAGTGATTTTGGTTATCAAGAAAACATGGAAAATGGATAGATATCAGCTCTGAAATTAAACTCTTATGAGCTATATATGTTGTTATCGTTATATTTGTCCAAACAAATGTACCTTTTGTTGTACCAGGCATTAAAATGAACAAGAAATTGAAAAAAACAAGGGTAGTCTAATAATTTTTTTCTGCAATTGTATATGCAATTCAGGGCCTTGACACTAACTCTTATAATTTACAACTAGTATGATATGTGTAAATGTCCTTAATGTATACAGATAGTGTGAAGTTTCTGTATAAAGACTGAGGTGATGAATGGTTCAGTGTTTTCTTTTATTAACCATCACAACAGTCTTTCTCTAGTGTTAACCTCTAATGTTAAATATAGCTTCTGAAAATGTGTTTAATAATAATCTGTAAAAACCATGTAGTTATTCTGATATTGGTCATATTAGGGACCAACCAATGTAAGGTTTATGTATCAGCTTCCCTAAATTAACAACAGTGATAATTACTAAAATCATTTTTTTATGTTATGGTTTATACTCCAGTAGAAGCTCGTTAACCTAATGATGTTTTTAATGGGAAAATATAATTATTATTGTTATCCATGATTTATCAAAGGGATTGTTGTTAATTAAAATGCCAAATTATACACAGTTATACAGTCTTGATTAATTTCTAACTCTTCAGAGAAATGTGATAAATTCCATTTGACATTCCTGTTGAAATAGTAAAACGTTGAGAACTCACTGAAAATGACAGAGCTGCGTTAACGTTCTTCACAGTCCTGTATGATCTTTGAGATAATGTGCCATCTAGTTCTTGTACTGTTGTTTGTATCTGGTTTTAACGAGGCCATGTCCATGTACTTTTCAGATTTGGATCCAGTTCAGAGACTTTTTCTGGAGAAGATCAAGGAATACAACACGCACAGGTAGAGAGAGACAGCAAAAGGAAACAAATATATATATCTTTGGGTTTTTACTGAAAAGGTCTATAATCACTTCTTAAGTGAAAACCATTTCTAGTTGATGTGTTTTTATGATCTGGCTTTGTCTACTGGTACAAAAACGGCTAAATTTGACTGAATCATGAAGAGAGAAATGAAGGTCAATAAACAAATAATATCTGCTTTAAGTTCCTCCATTTTCTATCATGGCTCATGTCCTTCTCCTCTGTCCTTTCTGCGTTCTCTTGTCCTCCTTTTTAAGTGGAGGAGCGGCGGCGAAGGAGCCAGATTACGAGAGGCGCCTGTCAGAGGAGACAGCTAAACTCCAGAGACTTTATGGAGGAGGAGACCTGAACAGTTTCCCTCAGTTCACCTTCACAGGTGAGAGACAAAGGACCTAGAGGGAAAGGACTGTTAATACATGATAAAGCTGAACATTATACTAAGTCTTAATATTACACTGTGGACAGCCGCAGCCTTATGTCTCATCTAAACTAACAGGCCTTTTTAAATGTAATGACTCATTAGTTGGTGTATATGACCCAAATATAAAATAACTTACCTCTGCTATATTTTCAGAGCCTAAAATGGACCAGGACACCAAATGAACCTTGACTTCTACTGCCTTCTTTTTTTTTCTTTGCTCGTCATCACCCTCTTCTCCTTTTTGCCTGTCCCTTCTCTTATCTCCCATACGTCCTCCTCCATTACCTCCTCATTTCAGTTTTTAGTCCAACTGAGAAAAGAGAAAAGGGAGAGAGACGGAATCAAGTTAAGTCTGAAAAAAACTCTAGTGTGAAATCCACTAACAGGACATCATTATGTTTTACCTGCTTGAAAAACATACACTATTTTATAGATTTCAACAGTCACTTCAATTTTGCTATGCCTTCAACAAGCTCCAAACAAACTGCCCATAGTGACATTAAAAATGGTTGCATTTTTTTTTGTTTGTTTTCAATGACATCTCACTGTCTTTATGAGAAGATTATACTCGGGTGATAAAGACTGTTATAAAAAGCTGTTATGGGGACACAGTTGAGTTCTCATCTCAATTTCCAAGGTCATGTATAGTTTACTGAAGCTCAATTTATTACATAGTATATTTTTGCAAACTTTTTCAGAAATTTCTTCCAGACTGTTACAGTGGCACCTTTTAGTGGGGATGATGATGATGATGAAGATATTATCATGGATGTGTATGCTGTGTTTTTACATTAGTGAGTAAATGCAGATATTGTGAATATTGATTATGTATTGTTTTAAGTTTTGGATTTATCTTTTGGGTCTTGAGCTGAAAACATTGTGGAACTCCTGATTTACAGAATAAAGACATTTCCACCATAAAGTGACAGAAAAGCACAAACCAATTCATACAAACTCATACATGAAATGCATAAATACGTGAAATGAAGCGTTTAATGCTCACAGTTTTCTGGGGTAGGACTTCCAGATGTGCCCCAATGTCAGTGTATGAACAAATCCTGTTTGTGATGATCAAGTATGAAAGGATTTAGATGGTGACAGGAAGCTCCTAACTGTAGAAGATGTATCTGGAGAAGATTTGGATACCACTATGAGGTTGAATAGATGTATTTACCTGCAATATACTGACACTAAGAGGAGAAAGTGGATTTCACAGATAAATGAGTATTTATTTATTTAGTTATAGGACAGTGTGTATTGGCATTAGTTACAAAAAACGAGATTTAGCAGAGGAGCTAATTTCCATCTGTTGCCCTGGACAAATGACTAACATGAGAAAACATCCCATGGTTACAAAGTACTAATATACAGGAATACAACCATTAAACAATGACAGATATAGGAAAATAGGCTCAGGCTGAACAGTTACAGCCAAATACTTAAAAAGGGGCTTAGATTCTAAAAGTACATTAACTCATAAAGACTCAAACATCCACTGTCGACCAAAAGCATCTACTGAGCTAAACTGTTGATCCATTCATCCTATCAAAATATGGAAATAATAAGTGTAAAATGCAGTTTGTCATCTTTTCATGGTCATCAGATATGACCCATTTGAACATTCAGAGGCTCCGTAGTTACCA
>JAPTYQ010000008.1:25232309-25249936 GCA_029814465.1 Ostorhinchus cyanosoma
GGTAACAAATATGAAAGACATCAAAGTGAATAAGGTCAGAGAACAGAGGAATCTGTCATACACTGAAGTGGAAAAGTACCACGGAATGAATTAAACAAATTGGAGAAAATATCTGATGACAAAAAACTTTTTAAATAGAACTTTATATGAAAGAATACAATTCACAAAGAACAAACATACAAATGACAAGGCCACATGAGTTTACAATAATCTTAACAAACAAATACAAAGGCATTCTTTAATATTAGTTCTTTGTAAAAGCTTCTTCATATAATTTGACAGTCTTATCATATTTGGAGGAGTCTATAAGCTTAACACTGCAGATGTAATGTTCAAATTCAGCCAGGAGTCTGTGTAAACTGGGAGCCATTTTCAACTCTGCATTTATGGATATGGAATTTACCAAATAATATCAATAAGTTAACAATGTATTCAATGCTGCTCTCTTTGTGAATAACGTATGTAATAACAGACTTACAATCAATTACAATGTGGTGTCTGACTTTACACAATACATAATTCAGTCCAGAGGGTAATAGAGTGGTTACATTGATAGAATAAGTGTATTAAAGTTTCACACTCATTATTACAGAAGTTACATTTATTTCCGACATCTAAAAACTTAAGATTCACGCCAAGATTTTTCTGTTCTTCGTGAATCTCTCTTTATGTTATTGTTGATGCAGTAGGCCTATTTGTGTGGTAACAGCCATGCCTGCTGGGAAAAAAACAACATTTTTGTCTTCTAGTACCATGTGTGAGCTGTCATTAAAGGCATCACTTGTTGTAAAGCAGTCTGAACCATTGAACAGCAGGTGGTGCTGTCACTTAAACATTTCTGTATCTCCACTTGGCTTCAATATCCTTTATGTTATGACTCACTCACTCCCTCTTGTTTTGTCTCCTTCACTCACCTGTATTTCTAGGCTATTTTTGTCCCTCTACCTGTATTCTTTCTTTTCCATTTTCACCGACTGTTTTAAGTGGTGACTGAGGCAGTCTTTGCCAAGTCCAACCTCCCTCAGTCACGACTCTGAAGGAGATGGTGTGAGTCACAACTGCACTGTCACACAACAGAACAGCATCATACCTACATTTCATCTACAAGCTGCATACAGTAAACTGGGAAAACAGACAGTACAGTTATTCATTTGCTAATTTGCTAATTTCTGGAAATCAAAGATAGAGTAAAGTGTTCAAATATACTGCCATTCATCCTTTTCCAGCTGTGTTGATCTTTTCATTGTGTTTATTTATCACAGTCACAGCGATGCACATAAATCTAAAAAATAAATCTAAAAAGAACATAGAGGAAGTCATTTTTCAGGGAAGCAATAAAATCAATAAAAGGCAAAGATTTTACATTCAACAGAAATAAAATGAGGACATTGATGAAACATGTTTACAAGTATAATGCTGACTTTTGCAGGTTTTGAAAAATGTCTGGGTCTTTGCTGCTTTATTGTTTTGTAAGTTATACAGGGAATTGCAGTCATTAAAACTATTTCTACCAGACCATGTCATTATATTTATGTGGAATTCTGAGAATTGATTTAAGAATAAAACAAAATATCACTACAGTACATCATCACTTTTCCTATACAGATAATTTTGCACGTTTTGAGAATAATACAATGAGATAAGAGAAAAATAGTCCACAAACAAAAAGAGAATAAGTACAAGAATTATTTGTAATAACCTCAAATGCAAATAAAGAAAGAATAACTGATGGAGGTAATTATGCTTTTAAAAAACAAAAAAACAAACAAACAAACAAACAAAAAAAACCAGGGAATTAAGTTATGTGTTGATTGGCTTAATTTTCAGTCAGTAAATGAAGGTCCCTGGAAGTAGATTTGTGAACTTGAAATTTTTTTAAAAGGATTATCTTTTCTTCTTCTTCTTCTATTATTATTATTAGTAGTAGTAGTAGTATTTGAATTTTGCATTACTTTTAATTAAACCACAGAAGACATTCTCTAAACATAGAATAGAATAGAATAGAATAGAATAGAATAGAATAGAATAGAACATTGTTAATGTTTAAAACACAGGACAACATAGTGGGAAATAGAAAACTAAATATGTAAAAATATTGGAAATCTAAAAATGTAGAGTCTAAAAGGACTATGAGGATCTTAAAGATGCAAACATGTTACACTTTAAATTTCTCTGTAAAATCTGAAATCATGTTCTTACTGAAATCATACTCTTGTCAAGCCTTTGCATTTATTAGTATTTTATCAAGTGTTCGGTTCCAGCTGTGTGGATGTGGGTGCGTTTATTGGCCCTGTGATGGCGTCATGTGTTTAGGTGGTCCCTCAGATGCCTGTTCAGAATACCGGTGTCGGTCGCGCGTGTGTGTTTTGTCCTTCAGTGTCAGTCCAACTGCAGGCACGCGACCCATCATTGATGACACACTTTCCCAGGTTTACATTCACCTTAACGTTACCGTCAGAAAACAAAGTGCGGCTGTGACGGTCACCGCTAAACACGCTGTCCCCGTTAATGTGTGTCTGTGTGAGGGGGTCGCACGCGCTCTCTCTCCCTCTCTCTCTCTCTCTCTCTCTCTCTTCCCATCATCATCACCATCATCATCATCATCATCACACACTCAGCTGCACATCACCCGCTACACCACACGCGCTCTCACAGGCACACAACTGGCTAGCTAGCTAAGCTAACACGGCTTCCTCACTATCTGGCGGTGGCTGTCGCTGTGTCCAGATTCGTTAGAGTGTTGTTATGTGCGGTCGTGATTATCGTTGAAATAACGGATTATCTGGATCTCTCCTCGGCTGACCGGGAGCCGCCATGGAATGCCGTGTTCTGTCCATACAGAGCCATGTAGTCCGGGGGTATGTGGGCAACAAGAGCGCCTCTTTCCCATTACAGGTAAATACAACTTGCTTGCTTCCATTATCGGACAACGAGCGACGTGATGACCGTTGTCGGACACGACCCCGTCTGACACGCTCATTTCACTCCTGCCAACACAATCTGTTCGCGACTTTACAACAATTGCAACCTAAATGATGCAAATGCCGATTTTCGTAATGATTCTCACTAATTATATTGTACAAAGTTCGTGCTGTTTTTTTTTCTTTTTTTTTTTTGCTAACACGTTCGGTCGTCCGCCTGAACCGTCGCTTGATGAGTTAATTTGTAGCCGCCGTTAGTTGTATTTTCTCCAGCTCTTCGTGTGTACGAGGCCACAACGATGCTACAGACAGACGTGACAGACTGAAAATGAGAATGTCTACTGATGCCGAGCAGTAATCACGAAGACGGGGGTCGTGTTAAATTCTTCGTTAAATTCTGCCCCCCCTCCCTTTACCTTTTCCTCACTGAGAGACGCATCAATAATAACTCGTCGGTCTATATTTTCCTAACGACAGTGTTTATTTCTTTGGGTTTTTATACTTGGAAAAGGGGAAAGTCGTTTTCCAACGGAGACTTCAGCTACGACACCTGTCATTGAGGGTGTCCGATAATGGACCACTGTTGTGTTGTGCTTGAATGTGGAGATAACACACCGTTTACACAATGGTTTTATACAAATCAGTGATGCATACCTGACTGTAGACACACTGAAGTGATAATGAACAGATTATTCAGTTTAAATCTGTGTGATAATGGACCCCTGGTGTTAATCAAATGACCCCTACTTAGCTGCATGGTGAGAATAATGTTCACCACAGTGGGAAAGTCCTCAGTTTGTTCTATAGATTCACTGTGTTCTACCTAGTGGGTTTGCAGGAGTTAGTTAATGATAACCTCAGGGGTCAGAGGGACATTTGTACCAAGGCCTATAATGGGTCACCACAGTGTTGGTGCCTTGAGTTTCTATACTGTCCGACATTTGAAATGATTATTGATGAACATGACAACGTCTACATGAACACAAATCCAGCTCCTGTAGTAAAACTCTCTGGTGTGACCAAAATGTCACATTCAGATACAACTCATTCTGTATCCCAAAAATTCTATGTATCATGATTATAGGATATTTCTTTCTGAGGTTCAGTCACTATGTTATTGTAAAACAACCAAATCATGAATCAACACATAGGAATTACATGCTCTATTTCATTATTTTCTCATTTGTACCAATTTTAAATTAATTGTTTACAAAATCTCTAATCAATTTGTCATGCAGTCTTCACAGTGATAGGCCCAACATTTTAATGACCGTTGCCCATCGCTAGTGGAAGAATTGATCATTTATTTTACTGGATGGATTGAATGAACCATATCTCCTACTCTGATATGGCTGTTTTGAACCATTGTGATGCCTTGTCTAAATATGTCGTGTTGCTTCATCACTCTTTGCTCAACAAACAAGGGAGTTTCCAGCTGTTTTCCAGTGAGGGACATCTGTTTTTGTACTGAAGACTTGATGTAAAGGTTAAAATGAACCTGAGACTATCTCAAAAGTTTGGTCTTGTTGAGCTCCTGTGCTGTCACACACTGTAAAGAATAAGCGACCAGGGTTTCAGCTGTTACAACTCTATTTTAGCCTCCTGCTCGATGTGCTCATGTCCGCTGTTTGAATCCAGCTGAATTTACAACAATGCTGATATTTAAAGGTACTTTTACCCTTGGCCCTCACTGCAGGTTATTGTCATCAGGTTGTCTTTTGTCTTTTCCTCCTTATGTGCAAAAACTTTGGCATGGACTGAAGGCTGAGGGTTTTCAAGTGCAGGCACATTATGTTTTCTTATTCCTGTTGTGAAGGCATTGCCATCTCACCAAATGGTACCAAATAGCTTTGTTTTGTTTTTGCTTGAAATGCTGATTCATAGTGCATAGGCAAAGTTTTTTTGGAATATATGTTGTGTTGGAACGTAGGCGTCTGTTAGCAATAACTGTGTCATTTCTCAGTTAAAATGTATCAGTGTTCCTCAATGGGGGCATTTGTATCAGTATCAAGCAGTATGTTATATCAATGGCAAATTTCTGTGACCTTTGGTGTCTGTACTGACATGTGAAGCCAGTAGTTTGTGATTTAGCCATTGCCATGTTGGCTTTTTGGAGCAAGAAGTGACCATATTTAGTCAATTGGGGCAATTGGAGCTGCAGAAGCATGCTAAATGCTTGCGTACAGATGTGGCAAAAATATCATCTTCATCAAGCTTTGTATAACAAAGCTATTTTACAGTTCTGCTGGTGTGACCTCTCAGCTACAACTAGTCGAGCTGTCTCACAGGAAAAGTGTGTCTTATTCAAAAAAATTATTAACATAGTATTAGTAGAGAAGATATAAGTCTCTGGAGTCCACAGCTTTTTGTAGCCCACTCTTTGTCTATTAGTGACAACAGTAAGGTGCATCTGCATTGGTTTCATTTTTGGACCATTTGCACATCATTGCGGTCAAAGAGAAGCATGAGGGAGACTTTAAAGAACACAAGAGCAAGCACCTTTCAGTGAAAATCTCACCTCAAATCCTCTACATAGAAATCTGTGTGCTGTGGCTGTTATGGATGTGCGTTGGCTTACTAACAGAGATAGTTAATGTCAGCAAACAGCCAGACTCCAGCACATAATAGCCTCCAACATAAACTTCACATAAGTATACTAGCATGCATGAATATTAAATTTGTATTTCAGCAAACTTGTACATCTTTCCAAAGCGTTGTTAAGAAGGCACTAAAATAAAAAAAAAATTCCAGTAAGAATCTTGATTCTTGGCACTATGCTATTGTTGATAACTTAAAAATTAGCTCAAAGCCACTCTTGGTTGTTGGCAAGAAGTTGAGAAAAGCACTGTGATTTTCAGTTGCTATATTTTTCTTTAATTCTCACAGTATAACCTTTTTTCATCACATTACGATGTCTTGCCGTATCATCACTTACTGGACTTACTAGCTATCACTACTAATTTAACTTTAACACAGTAGTGTGTCAGGTAACTGACAAGAAAAACATGACAACCAATTGTGAAGAAGTCATTGCTACTGTATAACAAGGTTAGCTTTAAACATCAGTGTGATGCAGATGGAGAGCTATTGAGTACAGCTTTTGAGTGGCTTAATGTACGACTTGTTTTTCAGCCTAATAATAGAAACAGATGACTTTTGTGTTGAGTCATTAACTACATTAACAGTAGTGATAATGCCCGTACCTTAAGGCAGCATTCTTGAAGAAGACAAAGAATAAGGTGCAGGAAAAAAAGCATTCCAAACAAGCCAGTGATTTGATACCATATGAAAGGACACAGAGGTTATTCACACCTTCTGGCCATGAATAACAGAGTCATTTTCCTTGATGAGCCCTAGTGTTGACTGTAAGATGAAAACCGCAATTGCTTTAGGTCTATAATTGCTGCAATGATGATGCTGGTGATTGTTATAGTTTCATATTTTCCAACAGCACCAGTGTGCCATTCAGCAGCGATACTGAGGTTTGTATAGTCCTACAGTCCACGTCCCATCATCCTGAAAGACAGTCACTTGTTGTGAGAAGTGCTGAGTCTATTTTTAGCCTGCAGTGCTCCAGGATGTATTTTGTGGTTATCCTAATGGCTGCTGGGCTTTGAAGCATGTCACCAGGGTTCAGTGCAGCCACTAATGTTCATCTACTACGGCTGATTAAGGCTTGCTTGGACACTGGTAAAATAATGTTAAACTGCATCTTACCAAAACACTGCATGCAGCTTAACCAGTCAGCCCCTGTTGATGTTTACTGAGCTTAATTAATTCACGTGTTTTCTTAAAGACAGCAAAAAAAACCCATAAAACATAGTCTTGTAAGAGACATAAAACCAACTCAGAACTAATACTCATGATAAAACTGATGTAGATTGTCACAGGTACAGTAAAGGTGTGAACTTGACTGTTTCAGCTCGTCCCAACTCAGCTGATGGCATCACCTACAGGTCAGGCTGTTGGTCTTAGAATGCCATGTTGTGTGTATGTTTTTTTGGGGTTTTTTTTGTCTTGGTAGTCTTGAAGAGGTGGCAAGAACTCATGTAAAAAAATAGATCCATTTAAGGAATTCACTTCTTCACTAAATACCAGAAGTGCTGCTCTAGTAAATACTTCAGTATCACTGGCCTCATTCATATTTAGAGATGCTACAAAATATAGCCAAAAGTAATCATATAATAATAGTTCCAAATGACCGTTTCCCCAAATCTTATAAAATGTAGTTGAGTTATAACCATGCTATAAGTTTTTCTCTAATTTCTGAAGGCTTGGGCTATGTATGATGGCTTTTGTTCTGACTAGAAACTCAGCATTTTTGCCTTTTTTTTTTTCGATCAACCTTGACAATATGTAGATTAAATAAACATCATTCAGCTACAATAGCATAATAACACTCAAGCATCTGAAAAGTCACGGCATGTCAGAGTTCACAAGCCAAACCTGCGTTCTTTGGCACGATACAAAGATGACCTAAAAATTTCTTGTCTTTCGCCAGTGACCATAATACTTTCTTTTTTTTTCCTAACGATCCGCAAAGATGTCTATGCGCAATGTTTTCTTTATAATATTATAATTAGACTAATAAATGGCCATTTAAAACATATGTTAGCTGAGCAGAAGAGTTTAGATGGCACTGTCTTATTTATTTGTTAATAACACAATTACTTGATTCATTTGAATAGTAGATCATATGCCAAAGTAAGGTTGAAAGAAGCCTTCCCAACAGCATCGCTCTGAAATGACTGGGTTTCAGATCAGGTCGTTATAAGCACTTACAAGTGACAGTTTGTCTCATTACAAATCTTTCGTAATCCTAACCCTAACCCCATATTTTTGTTACAATGTGTACATTTTGTTCAGTTAGTTTAAGCACACAGAAGAAATGTGCAGACATACCTACATCCTGTCTGCAGCTGCGTCTCACTATATGAATAGTGTGTAGACTGGTGTGTGTCAAGTGTTGTCCATCTGTTGGGTACTTTTGTATTTGATTGGGAAAAAATAATGAACAGAGAGGATTGAAGTCTTTTACTGTGTTAATTTGTGTTCTGGTGGTTCATTGCTCTTATTCTCTCCTGTTCAGGAATGATGTTAAATGTTAATCTATGGATCTTTATGTATTTTATACGTCAATATTTCTAATAAAGCCTTTGTAAATTTACGATATAACATGGCATTTGTTGGGGAGAATTAGGCATTAAAACAGCAGACTAACTTGTTAGAATAGTATTGGTTGTATGTTTTTAATAGATTATGGCAATATGTGAGTTTATTACCATACATTGTTCAAAACAAGAAATTAAAGCTAAATGTTAATGAATGTTAGGGATTTAAAGCAGCGTATCATTGAGAGATAACACAAATAACTGAAATTTCATAAATTAGTAGACAGAAAGGCTTACAGTATTCGTTTGAGAACCACATTCACAGTGTCATTTCTTTATGGAGTATTGTGAATGACAAATGTACTAAAGAACAATAATGCTCTTGTAGAGCAGACCGGTATCATGTTGTCTTATGATAATATGTAGTTATCGTCTCATACCTTCCATTGTCTGTTTTTGGTTTGTCAAAGCTGAATTCAGATAGCGTTGTCCTGCTTTTCAGTTTGTTTAAAGCACATATGGTTATTGCTCCCATATCATAGGTTTAATCCACACATTGGATCTTGTAAAGGCAAATCTACAGCAAATCTACCTACTATTATTAAACATCTTACATTGGGGCAAATGTAGGATTTTCTGTTTATCTTAGAAGGTTCAGTTGTCATTGAGGTCTTCCTCTGTTTAATCCATATCCGACATCTCATGTCTTAAGCTTTTGAAAAAGGGTAAAACCCAACAACCTCATCTAAACTTTGAGGATGTCTAATGTTGGATTTGCAGAATCTATACAAATACTGCTTCACCGTCATCCCTTATCCATATCATGAACGCTTGGTCAGTAGTTCAGCACTAGCATCCTCTTTGGTATTCGTTTCCCCCGGTGCACACACTGGGCAGTCGTGTTGCCGTACACTGTCATTTTTTATTTAATTAAATTGCAGCCTTTTGTGATTGTATAATAGCAGTCATAAATACTGTGATTGCAATCCGATTACTTGTGTAGCTCTGTCTCACTAATGCTACTCTAATGAACTCTAAATGTAGGGAGGGTTTTACCTTGAAGCTTGTGTGTTCGATCAATTTAGAGATGGACATTAATTGCAGGAATCAACAATGAGGAGCCGATATGTAAATGAGGCATTACCAAGATTTGTGGACTGAAAAGTATTGCTGTGTAATAATTTAGACAAGTTAAGAGAAAGGCGTGAATGAAGACACTGTCATATTTCAGGCTAATAACCATGATTCAGTGGTGTGGGGGATAGGGGATAAGATAACATGATGATGTCAGTGAGCGGGTAGGGCATCCCTCTTACAGTCCGATGCTTTCAGCAGCCAGAAGACAGCAGGATGAGGAAGCAAGATCCTGATTGGTCACCACAGGATTCCTCCTGATGATGTCATTGAGGATGGAGACAAGCTGCCTTAAAGCTTAAATGAACACAGTCAGTTTTCAGATAGAAAGTACACTTGATCTCTGGTACGCTGCTTTAGGTCCTTTCAGACTGTAATATGGAGAAAAAGGACAGCTATGATCAGTGCCTAACAGTTTGTAATCTTCTAATTGTCTTGACTTAGAGACATACTACATACTTCTCCTCTTAACACTGAATATGTACAGGGATCAGAAACAGAAAATCTTTCACAGAAACCAAAAATGTGACAAGAGTTTTGCTGTAGGACCCTTAAGCATTGTAGATATTTGCTGACATGGAGTTTTACAGTCGTTCGCATCACCATCCTGCAGTACCCAAGAGGGAATCTCTGTGTTTAAATGTCAAAACATGGATGTCAATCAGTGTCTGAATTGTTTTGAATCACCAAGTCACTATTACTTGGAGTTCAGTTTTAGAAACTGATGCAGATACTAAAAGTATCCTTCAGAGGGGAATAAATCCCTGGAGGATTGATTATTCCAAGAGTAGTGTGTATTTAATGCTCATTTCTACTTCATGAAAATATTTGCTAGATATAGAGCGGAAATTATTAAACTGTAAAACTAAGAGAATGAAGATTATCATAGACTTTATATAAGAGGTGGACTGATTTTATATTTAAAAAAATATGAAAAGGTTTACAGGGTTGGATATTAACAAAAAGGTGTGTTTGCTATTGTTTTCTGTACAGGGATGTTTAATACATTGGAATTAAAACATATTGTTTTCTGAAAAGGCTTGAATTTTCATTTGTGAGGCAAAGGCACATAAAATATCACAAAAACACTGACATTACAGTGTCAGCAAAACATATTACACAAACCCCTGCAGGTAATAGCAGATCACTTGTTGAAGTCACTCTAAACTGACATGTACTCGTTGGCCTGGCCAAATCCCATGATGCAGTTCTTCCCTGTAAAATCTGTTTGTATTAAAAGTGTTTGTGAAAGAGCGTCACAACTGTAAAAAATAGCTCTTTGTCATTTATTATTTTTGATTAGTTGTCAAGTACTAAATTAATCAATTAGTTTAACAATCAGTCATCGATTTAATGTTTTCAGGATGAAAAGTCAAAATTTGCTCATTCCATTCCCTTAGTTGTGAATATTTTCTAGTTTCCTTCCTTCATTATGAGTGTAAACTGAATATCGTTGCCATTTTTGACCAAAAAGGTGATGTCATCGGCTTTGGAAACCAGAATATTTCATGATTTTATAACATTTGTAAGTTATTTAAAGAGAAAAAATATTTAATCCATAGCTGACAGCCTTTATTATAAGATATATGATACATTACCCAACCTTAGCCAGAAGCAGTTGATAAATTGACCTCTAGGTTGCAATACATCTCAATATTAGGAATAAAATAAAAGACACAGACTAGTATTCAGTATTTAATAATATTTATATGGAGTGACTGATAGCTGTTTGAGTTAACAGTAGTGGTAGAGACATTAACCTACAGCTGAGGGGCACTGGCTGCTCAGTCATGATGCAGTAAATAAATATAGTGTTTATTGACTCAGCATGTTCGATGACATATGTTAATTACACAAACACTGGTAAGTTTTAAGACAGGCTTCCTCATTTGGAATAAGCCAAAAGTATTTGAAGTGTTTCCTCAAAACACCATCTAAATAAATGTGCAATAAATGTAATAAAATCCGCATTTGACAGTGATGGAATTATTTTCCGCTCAGCTTTGTAAACAGTCTATCTGTGTCAGTGACTTGAGGTTTATGAATAGACCGAGAAAGGATGTGACCTAAATAACACATTCTTAGCCCCATGTACATCAGTAGGCCATAAATACAGTTTGCCTCCTTCTTTGCCAAAGGAACATGCAATGGATAGGTTGTTCCTGTGTTTAAAAAGACCCTGTTTTTAAGCCAGACTGTCACATTTATCATTTATAAAATATTCTGCAACAGCAGAGAGAATCATTAGCTTCAGCTTCCAGCCTTTTTTAATTGCATCAACCAAAACTTGTGTGTGAATTAGCTAGCTTTGGCTAATGAGTTTGTCACTGTAGCCTAAAAGCCAAAAATTATATTTAGAGCTTTGCTTCTGTTCTGGCCAAAAAAATGTTTCTGGTTCAAGGATGCACTAGGTAGCTAGCAAGGTCCAACTCTGAACATTTGTTGTTGATTATAAGCGATCTGTGAGTCACTTCCAAACTTCCCTTACACACTTGAATTCATTTCATTTAGCTAGACTGAGTACCAGTGTAAATATGTGCTTTCAAAGAATATTGCATTATGGTTTTCTTTGTCAGAGATGTTTTGTTACACTGACATTTTGACACTGACAGTAAAAGCATTTGGCTAGACTGCAATAGACTGGAAGTTCTTTAAAGCCATTTGCTGGGGAATTGTTCAGAACATCTCCATAGTGACATCTTCATTGCAGAATTAAAGACAAAAACAAAAGTCAGGTATCCAAACTTTATAGCTGTCACAGATGATGTGCTCAGAAGTGATTCCAGAGGGAATCGACTACCTACAGTAACTTAGTGAGCCCTGTTATTTGCACCACATCATTGTATCTGCCCCACAGTAAAGAAAATATCCACACACTGTGACGTCTTTGAACGAATCTAATTACATTGAATCATGTTTGTAGAGAACTTATTTTCATGGAACATATGCACACATGGGAAATGGGCTGTTTTATTGTAATGACTAAAACACAACATTAAAAAATGTATATCTGTATGAATGTGCTATTTTCAGCTTATAGTTGCAGCTTGAAGGTTGCTGTAGTTTGATGTAGTAAGAATTGAAAACAGAAATATGCTGATAGAGGGGAGAAGACTGCTGACTGAAATTATTCACCAATGGCAGACGTATTCCAGTTGACTACTTCCTGTGCACAAGTAGCTATTGTCTGTATACTGCAATAATGATCCTAAATTAAGTGAAATTTCCCTCCAGTAACCTGAGGAAAACCCTTTCATAGACAGTTGTATCTATGAAAGTGCAGTGTTGGGTATGTATTGATATAATTTGTTGCAGTGTCAATGACAGGTTTCTACCACCTGCATCTTCAAGAATCCAAAAAGTTGCATTTGCAAAACTCTGTACCATCTTAAGTTGTTTTTTGGGGGACAGAACGAATAGCACCACTGGACCTCCATCTGCTAAAACGTAGGTGTCCTAAGGTAACCTCACACAGGACAGCTGAACCGCCCTGTTACAATCTGATACCACATGTTAAGGTGTTATTTTGTGTTTTAACCCAAAACTGTTAATGAAAACATTTTAGGTGCAAACTGACTAGTCTCTACTCAGTTCAAACCAGCTGATGGCTTTAGTTAATCAAATCACCAGAGAATGATTTTAGAGCTTTTCTAGAGCTTTTATACTACAGTGTATTTTCTTTTTCTTCATTTTTATAGTCTATAGCTCACCTGTTACCATGAAAAGCAGTGTTACTATCAGCTGTTTCCCTGTAAATTACCTTCTCATTCGTTCTTTCTTATTAGAGGTGGCACCAACTCCTCTAAAGAACAGCAATTCTCCAGGAATCACCTCACTCTTTCAAGAAATCCCAGAAGTGCAGTTGTTGTAAATAACTTAATATCACTCTTCTCATTCATACTTTAGGACACTACAGTTTATATCGAGCCATAACATAAGGCTGAGAGGCCTGCATTTAGAACAGATGTACACAACATGCAAAGAGTTGATGCTAATAAAAGGATACAGTCTCGTCTTGTTGTATTGTTCTGTAATGGAAGGTGTTGGAAGTAGCAGCTCCTCTTGTCACAAATCTTTAGTCTCTACTGGGCTGACTGGGCTTCCATGTTTTTTGCCTTTATGCTGGACTTGCCAAGTTCTAAATGAGTGTTGACCTGAAGACAAGTTTGTTGTTAACAAAGATTAGATGAATATGACGAAGAAAGGGATGAGGTGCTCTAGGGCTGGCCAAGCGGTAACGGATGGACAGCCTTACTATGTTTGCCCTTTCACAACTATTTATGGTAGAAAGATGAATGATACTTCATTTTGCTGGGAATAATGAGCACTTTTAGATGTATGACTGAAAAAAAAAATTTGAATCTGATTTTCTGGCTTAAAAATGGTAAAACCCTTCGGCAACAGATGGACAGAAAATGAACTTTTGTTTTTGACCACTTTATAAAACCTGCCTTAAAGTGTGGTTCCAGTTTTCAAGAAACTATAAAATCTTCACTTGTTGGTCCTCTAGGATGTCCATTTTGCAAAACAGTAAACAGTTCGATATATAAGAGGTTAAAATAGTTTTGCTAGGGTTTTTCTAAGTGTCTAAGTAATAGATAGACACAGCCGTCATGGTAACAAATGGACAAGGGAGAATAATTACATGTTTCAATTGTTTATCATATTTATTAGTATGCACATTGCATATATATAATATCTACAAAGTCAAATGCCTTTATAAACTAATTTAATACTTTGCAACATATATTTAACTCTGTGTATTAGATTTTTGTAAAGACTGTTAAAAGAGTAGCAAAATGTTTTTAAATTGACCTTACAACTTATCCTAAGTATAATATAGGTCCGATAGAAGAGGATCAAAGTTAAGCTTTGAATTGCACTGACAGACAAAGAATGCAAACATAAACTTATGCTGAATCTAATGCCATCAAAGTATTTTTAAAGCATTTTTTCTAAAAAAAACAAAAAAAAAACAAAAACTTGAGCTGGACATTAGAAGTAATGTACTTTGAAATTATATGTCTTCAGAAGATGAGTTTAAATACATTTTTTGATCTAGATGTTAACCTTCCCTTGGCCACCCCCTTTTATTTTGCCACACACTTGATAGTGACATTTTTTGCTACAGTCTGACAGTAACAGCAGGAGCATTGACAAACATTTCCAAGGTCAAAGTTAATATCTGGGGAATCACGGCCTCTTTCTCTCTGTGCAGATTCTTTATTATCTCAAAGTTCCACTCAATTGAAAAGAACAAAGAACTCATTCATTGTGCCTGCTTCCTGCTTTATCCCAATTAAAGTCATTCAGATAAAAATTGACTGCACACGGTTGACTCATGAGTCTCTCTTGTTCTGTTTTTTTGGTGGTAAAATAAAGAAGAGACTCTTTATTGTATGTCTTTCCATACATCTGGGGTCATGTAGATTTGGTTTTTAATGCTATTGATTGTATTTTCATGTGCATGATAGCAAGTGTGCATGATTGAGGTGTATGTAAGTTAATCAAATTTTCATTAGTTTACAGCACATGCAAATGTATTTTGATACATAGTTCTTAAGGTTTCTTATTATCAGATTAATTAGGGTCATTATTCTTGTTTTCTAAGCTTATAATGGTAATTCTGTTCTGTAATTTTTTTAATAGAAAAACTTTTGTCTTTTACTGCTGCCTCAAGACTAGGAAAATGATTTACTGCAATATATTTTTTACAACTAACCGTATTTCAAATACATATAACTGTCCATTTTGAAAGTCTGACTCCTAATTTCTTCCTTTTGCTTCTCTGCTTCCAGGTTTTAGGGTTTGAGGTGGACTCTATCAACTCTGTCCAGTTCTCCAACCATACAGGTAAATCGATGAAATTGCATATTTCTTTCTGTGCAAGAATATAAAGCTGACGCAGAAGCATTTTTGTGTGTGTGCGCAGCCTTCATTTAGTAGGTGTGGGTGTTTATGAGTCAGTCGGAGCCTGTGGTGTCGTGATGAGGTGTTAGCGAGAGTTTATAGAGACAGTTGTTGTTAAAGCTGATGAGTCGACAGCGACTGCTAGTGAGTCAAGTTTGGAGGAGGTCAATGACTTCATGGGACAATGCAACATGGGCTCTCAAACAACAATGCAGCTGCAGGGTGATGGAATCCATTCATACACTACATATTATTATTATTATTTTTATTAAACATTTTTACCATCAGTCAGAAGTTGGCATTTACTTCTGGTCACATTTTGAGAAAAACCGAAGGAATACATCTTTTTAATGTGTCACCATACATAGTAGATGAGAGACAATCCACCACCTTCACAACTGAGCCATTTGACTTAAACATAAAGAGGCTTTATGTGGTGTTTCTATTCTATATTACTTAAAATTTTAATTGGAGTGTTTTGAATAAAGAGCTGTGAATTTCTGCCAAAGTCACAAATGTCTTGAATTGTAGAGATATGAACTGAATCCATTTACACTAAGGGATTTATGTGACCACTAGAGGGAGTAATGAGTCGCTGCTGGTTTACCATAGTAGGGACAACTAATGCGATGGGATTAAAGTGTCAGAAAGTACCAAGATTTTTAGACACAAATTTATATAAACTAAATGTAAAGAATGGGAGTTTGCTGCTGAAGTGGCAGCATTTCTTCTACATGGATGAGTTTGATTATGAGGCTTATGTAGTTATTAAGTTATTATGTGATGTTGTTATCTTTACTAAATTAGCTATTGGTTGATCCATGGTTCAGACTAAATGATAATACTTCTGACCTTGTTTGGATGATTCCAAACATGTCTTTAGTGCAGCTATCAACAACACAGACTGCACAGACTCTGAAGAATCACTATAAAGAGCTGTGAACATGTTTGCTAGCTAAGCATTTTTGATAGGATGAAAGCCATGATGCATCTTGAGCTGTTAAATTAATGTTACATTTACAGTATTAGTGGAATGCTCCATACTGTATAAAACACAACACATTTGCTACAGCTCTGTTGCAGTTTTGTGAGATTGACAATTGAACTTTTTACAAACTCGCCCAGAAATGGTGTCTGCAATCATCCTTTTAGTGTCATATTGTAATATTTGGATCTAATTGACAGTCCTATGAATGAGTAATCTGTCTTGCACTGGTGGTTTATATCTGCTTGCATTAATCACACAAAGTGAACATGAAGAGGGAATCAGCTGAGTGCTGTGAAAACAAACACATCTGCACAGCTGCTGCCTGTTGCTTCCCAGCGAATACAATGAGCACTCTCCTATTAGGGTCAGTATTATAATTATGGCAGAGTTTATCCTAAACAGTGTCATACGCAAACAGCCACAGCGATCTTGTTTTCATTTTTGACTTGTAAACTAATCCAACCATCAAACGTCCCATTGATATGCAAACTGTTCGCGTAGCATATCTGAAAGGCAGCAAGAGTTTGTTTTTGTGGTGATCAAATTGCCTCTTAGAAACAACATATACTCTCAGTGAAGACAGCTGGGAAGAAAAGTGGTTTTAGCAGTTCAATGCGACTCATTTCAGGTTTTCTTCCAAACACAGTGGCATGTAGAGGTTTCCATTGCAGTTCTTTCACCATTGTTTTTGTTGATTGTTAAATGCACATCTCACTGTAGGCCACCTCATGTCACGGTTATCCAGTTTTAATTAGATCTAATACAAGTAATCACAACCTGCTCCCTATAATTGTCTGTAGATCAGGTGCAATCAGTTTCAAGCCAGAAAAGGTCAGCAAGCTGTTCCAAGCCTGATTAATGGTAGAGTTTCTAAACTGGTGAAGCAGGCTGATTGAAAGCAGCCAGGATTTGTGTCAGCTTTGCCATTTCGTTGGTTATTGAGATGGATGATGTTTCACAGTGTTGTGTTTTTGATGTTGCAGGCTGAGGGTGAACATAATTGTAGGTATAGGATGTGTAGGCGAGCATGGTACTTTTCAGCAGTAGCATCAGAGGCAAGGAAGGATCAAGTGCTGTAATTTGGGTGTGAGCTGTTCGGATGTATGCTAAGAGGTCAACTTGTTTTCAAAGACAGTCTAGCTTTTATTTACAGAAAACCCTTTCCTCATTAGGTGGAAACTATTGTCTTTACAACATGAAAGTAGCGAATGGATGCGATTGTGAATTGTTCTTGGTTTTAATGATTTCACTGAGGTAACTGCAAATTTTTCAAGCTAAATTAGGACTTAGTGGCTGCGATCTTCTATCCCATGAGGGGAATATTAGCCACCCAGAGGTACTTTGGTTCCTTTTTGTGGTTGCATCCATAGTAAGATGATGCAAAAATGAGTTTATTTTTAGCAACAGGGAATAATAATCTATCAATCTGTCTCTGCTTGCACAAAGTCCATCAAATAATTGAGATCAGCTAAAAAAAATTAATTAATAACACAACGGAATTATCCAATGGAAGGCACTTATTAACTTAGTTAAATCCAGGTGGCAACATTTTTGGTCAAGCAA
>JAPTYQ010000008.1:25258775-25281750 GCA_029814465.1 Ostorhinchus cyanosoma
CAAAATATATGCCTGTGTCTAATCTTATATTTCATAATAATCAAATACTATACTGATTTTGAATGTTATTTATTATTAAAAAAACAGCAGAAAGATGACTATTAAATATAGTAATGAAACATGTGGTAAAAGACTGATAATTCCATCAGTATCTTCATAAAATGTTCGATTGTTATTCTGGTGCATCACACTGAACAAACACCTCGCTGTTACTTTTTTGGATTCTCACTCCATTACCATGAATTAATGTCTTTTAAAACTAAAATAAAAATGATATCAGTTTCATTTTTGGGTACAATGTACTCTCCTATATTAAGAAAAGGGTGGTGTACTAAATATTTGCACTTTCCTTGAGGAACAGCACTTTTTGGTATTTTTTCCGAACCTTGAATAACTGCTGTATATTTTTATCACTCCATTACTTTGTCAATGATGATAAATGTATGTTTTTATTAAATATTTAGTCATTATTCCTTAATGGCATGTTAAAGTACTTGCTTAGAACTATAATTTGAGCTATTATGGTTGCTGCTAAATTAATTTCTTCAAACAGATATGGAATGATTAGTATGGCTGCACAGTGCTTTCTAACCCCATTCCTCGCTTGGCCACGCCCTACTGTCCATGGTAAACTTTTGTACGTCTACGTTCTCTATGCACTGTTCCAGCATTTTCACCTGATGCGAAATCTCAACAGGGTTCCTGGATGTGGTTACCACTTCTAATAGATGACTGGACAGTGGTAGTTGTTGTGAAGGGCTTACCAAACGGTGTCTAAAAAGATTTCTGACTGCAAGTAAAAATTGTTGTCGAACATTAAACAATGTGTCACCCTCTCATCTAGTTACCTTTGCCTGGTCATGTGTAAAAACAACTCTCAGGACAGATGATTAGCAGGGTCTGTAGAAGATGTAGTCATGCTTTTTGTGCGTTTTGATGTTTTCTTAGCTATGTTTGTATCTTCAAATCCACTTTCATGCCTCCTATCGTTGCTGCATTTATGGAATGTGTTACTAGCCAGAGCTTTACATCTTTGATTCTGTGTTTGTTGTTTCAGTGTGTGACCCTGTCCTCGGTGATCACGGATCTATGGTGAGATTATTGACATTTTTATCTTCACGTACTGCATCTTTGTCAGCGGCGATGTCTGCCTTCACTACTGTTTACATTAGATCCAGTTTTACAAGGATTTGGAGCTTTCAATGTGCGTGGGAGGATTAGTTCTCATCCCTGTGTGTGCTTTTATCTTTATGTGTGTGCTGTTTGTGTGTCTGTGTTCTGGGGGTGTGTAATAAGGCTCATTTCTCAGTGACACATGGATTATTGTGATCTCCATGTCATATACACAGTGACTCACTGTGTGTGCCCGTGTGCTGTGTATATGTTACACTGTTCAGACACGTCATTTCAGATCTCATGATTGTGTTTTCTGTCTGTACATCATTTATAAACAGTAAAACAAAGACAAAAATAAACTGAAAAGGCTTTGTCTTTGTGTTTCTGTACAGTTAGCGCTTTATGTGTTTGTGTATTTGATGTAAACATGGCTGCCTCCTTCCACAGTATGTCCCTCAAAATCTGTATCCGGTCTATAAGAACAAGGTGGTTCCTGTTGCTGATATCATAACTCCAAACCAGTTTGAGGCTGAGTGAGTACATGTTTATTTGTTTTCAATGAAACTCTATTGATTTTCCATGTTTTGTTTGCTGTTCCTAAATAGTTAATTTGAAGTAGATAATGAGCCTTCACCTGATTTGCACCGGTTCATGTTTGACTCACTACACTGTTGAATTGCACCACCTAGTGGAGTTAGTATGTCACATTAAAGGTTGAGACTATTTTTTTATGTTCACCTGAGTAGTCACTTTGTGGATCTTGCAAACGTCTAAAGATTATGCGGTTAAAAAATTATTAGACAACTTGTTCGTGTCTAGGTGTGTCAGATTTCCTTGAATCTTTCAGTAGGACTTTTGTTTCCCATATTCAGTGCTGACACGATGAATATATGTTTTTGCTTTTCAGATTATTGACAGGGAAAAACATCAGCACAGAGAAAGACGCTGTGGAGGTAACAGATCATGTTTTATCTCTAATCCTTGACTTCTCTAGTTACAGAATTAACTTTTTGAACGGGTAATGCAACAAAAATAAATAGATTTTTTTTTTTTACATGTAAAGTATACAGTTCTGTGTTTAGGCCACCTGTAGGTTTGTTGTTTTGTCTTTTTAAATGAACATATTTATTGCATATTTATTTTTCATTCTTTTTTCTACGGATACAAGAAAATACTGGGAATATGTGTACAGCATTAAAAGAAACACAAACATTTAACTACATGGGTTCTAAAGGTCACTGTTTAGAACTCATGTCACTGTTTTCACTATCCACTAAAAGTCACAGCTTCATGTAACCCTTGACCGCATCACAAGAAGCAGCACAAACAGTTAGAAACATCTGACATGTATTGAATGAAACCTGGTATAAAACACTAGAAAATTAATGTCGTGGTTATGGTGGTTGAATGGTTGAACACATGAGTATAAAGCGAGGTCACACTAAATGTGACTGTTTTGGTTTATAGAAGCTGTTTTTGTCCCTGAAACATTTTTTTACCGCTGTACATACTTCACATTCATCCAGATTGGATTTTAAGGCAGAGACAGAAATGCATGTGTGTGGTCATTAGAACTTCACTAAACCAACAGACCTAATGTCGGACTAGGACTTTTGGATTGTATGGTATATGTGTGTGCTTCATCCTTTTTTATTCAGCTGGTCCTCATTTTAAGGATTATCTTACTCTTTGTAAACATTGCCATGAAGGTTATTTAATTACTTCATGGTAGCAATAAGCAGATCTGTGTTCTCTGAGGATCCATCCCTCTTCCAAACATTCACATATCAGTCTGAAAAATCCACCCACCTTTGGCTCTGGTCCTTGGTTAATTTTGGACACTATAACCTGTTGATGTCTATTTGTTCTATGGTTGTTGTTCTCTGCAGGTAATGGACCTTCTCCATGCCATGGGTCCAGACACGGTGGTCATCACCTCCTCTGATCTGCCCTCCAGACTGGGAGACCGCTTCCTTGTGTCTCTGGGCAGTCAGCGCCATGGTAGGTGACATGTGAATGTGATGAGCTTTCGATTAGATTAGATTAGATTAGATTAGATATAACTTTATTGATCCTTGGGGCAGAGTCCCCTGGAAATTGAGGTTCCAAAAGCAGCACAATACCAGATATACACACACACATGGAAGAAGACAAGAAAATAGCAAAACAATAACTCTAAAAAAGAAAAACAATATTGAGAAAAACAGGCAATTGCTCATTATAAAGTACTAGTAGAAACAACAAGTAGCAATGTGGTAATAATAAAGTTAAATAATAATAATAAAAATAGATCATTATGTTGTATCTATGTATATTATTATATTATTATTAATAATAACACCTAATGTAAATTAAGTGGTCCTCAAATTCAAAAACGTGGTCCATTATTTCCAAAACAGTAATAATATATTGCATGTCAGTACAGATGTCAAGTCAAAGCACTTGCTTCATGAATCAGTGTCAGGATTTTTTTTCCCGGTTTCAGTTAAGAGTCGACAGTATAACCAAACCTTTTAATTATTATATTGCATCTCAACTCTGCTCTCCAGTTCGTCCAGACGGCAGTAGGACGACACAGAGAGTTCGAATAGAAGTTCCCAAGGTGGACGCTGTGTTCGTGGGAACTGGAGATTTGTTTGCTGCTATGCTTCTAGCATGGACACACCACTACCCCAACGATCTAAAGGTAGAAACACACACACTAGGCAGCCTAAAGTGGAGGAGGCATAAACTGCAGTTCTTATGATTTCATTGTTTTTTTCTTCTTGCTCTTTCTGTCTCAGACGGCCTGTGAGAAAACTTTTTCAGTGATGCACCATGTCATCCAGAGGACCATATCTTATGCTCACGGTAAGTTTATTTCTAGTTTCCAACTTTTGAAATATTAACCGTAGGACCTGTATCTCATAAGATGATCGTTAGGATTACCCTGATTTCTGAATGCATCACATCATTAACATGACATGCTTTCTATGCTGAAAACAGCTAAACCTAAATAAATGTGAATCCTTTTTCCTCACTGCATCTCTTATTCGTCCCCTTCCTACCCATTTCTCCCTTAGAATTGGCAGGTCCTGGTCGGAGGCCCAGTCCGCCCCAGCTGGAGCTGCGGATGGTTCAAAGTAAAGCGGACATAGAAGACCCTGCTATAGTTACGGAGGCCACAGTCATATCCTAACATTACCCACCCATAAGACTCATGCTAACCTCGTTTTCTCCACCCATAAACCTCTCAAATCCTGTATCGCGGTAAATCTCTCATCACTGTAAACCTTGAGCATCATTTCCAAACTTCAACACCCTCTCATCCTGACCCCTTTAGTATTGTAACCCCTTTAGTCCTTTTACCCTGAACACTTTATCCCTTTAAGTCTTTAGTGTCCTGTCCCCTCCTTAAACCAAACCCAAGTCCTATTTCCAGGACCCTGTTTTGGAATCAGAGCCATAGATGGACAGAATGTTTGTTCAGATTAGACTACAGTCATCCTCTCTAACAGGATGATGATGATGATGATCTGATTACATTTACTCCCAAATCCAGAACATGTGACTGTATTCATCATATGAAATATATAAAAACAACAAAGTTAATGGAAGGCAACCAAACCTCAAGTTTTTATTCAGATTGTAAAACTTTATAGCTGTTTAATCCAAATGTAGAAAAATTGGATTTCTTCATTTTCTTCTTTGAATAATATTAGAACATGTCAAGTTTTAAGCTATTATCGTATGACTTTTTTTTCTCTCCTTTATTTTTTTTACATTTTAGATGAAAACAATAAATGCCATGAAGGCAAAAATAAATATGAATAAATGAATAAAATTGGCAGTGACATGCCATGTCCTCCTACAACAGAATTAGGGGTTGAAGGTATAATATATTGCAGTAAAAAATGATTGTTATTTATTTTGCCAAGTAATGATATCACATTTTATTATATACATTTCCAAAAGTTTAAATCATTTGTAATTTTTTAGTATAAAAGCCCATTTCAGTCAAACGCCTGTCATTGGCATCATATCATAATTATAGGGAAACACCACATGAAATGGAATTGAGACAAATACAAAATCACACATAATAATACAGAAGTACTTTAGGTGTTCTTTTTATTACTTGCATGTGCTACTTTGCATCATACGGGAAATAGTAATTATTGATATATTCCAATTCAATCTATCAGCCAGTGTATAAGGAGACATAGCTCACTTACCTTCAGATAAGTCACCCTATTTACTTTTTAGTTGGCTTCTAACATTCCATCAGCTCCCAACAATGTCATTATAATAAAATTACTGAAGTATATGCCACAGTTTAACTGTAATATAATGCCTCTTGTTTAATGCGCATCATGTCCCAGACCCTCAAGGCTGAAAGTAGATTATGTGTCACTACTTACAGCGAAAGTAATGATGCTCACTCAAAATAATAAAAATGTGCATAACTTAATGTTTTAGTACAGCATTATTTCCTATAGTGAATTGTTGCTTCTACTGAATGGTAATACAAAGCTAGAGCTGTTCAATCAGAGTAACTGCGTAATGGAACAATTTGTTTTTGCATCTGGACCAAAACACTGCAGCAGAAATTGTTCATAAGTGAACCAGAATCCGTTAGCAGGTACATTCAACCTCCTCAAACTTTACGAAGTTAACACTTGCAGCCTTGCAGCCCACCCTCCTAACCCTCCCGTTACTGTTTTTACTGCAGCCTAATGTAGCTGCTACTGAAAATACAATAAGCAGACACTATCCGTCTATGGCTCTGCCCCTACCACTATTTCAACTCCCTTCCCGTTTAACAGCAGTGATGTAATGGTGACCAAGTCTACTCCCTGAGACCCCTTGAAAATATAACAAAGGAAAAAAAAAACGCACAATGTATAGTTGATGTATAGATGTTGTACTATAACTGTATTGGACCATCTGTATGATATCTTCTATCTGATCTGTCTCTTGGACCATTGTGTTGATGCTACTGTACTATAGACCACATGCACTACAATATCACCCAAACTAGACACACCTGGGCCGGTTCTGGCTCTCTGCAGGCTCCAGTCGTTGTCACCTGGTAGTTATAGTTTAACTGTGTTATAGTCTTAGTATAGCTGAAACTCTTTCATCTCAACAAAAACAAAGAAAAAAAAATCGACAACCTGATCTGTCCAAGCCGTCTCTGGTCGATTTTTCTAGCAAATCGGCTGCTTCAGAGCCAGAACCGGACCACATTATGCCGGGTGGTTCCTGGCTCAACTCCGGCCCAGAACCCTATATCTGAGAGCTGTGCCACTGAATTTCCTGGAGGCCTCGACAAGCACTTAGAGAAATGTAAAATGACAAAGCGGACCTATAGTTTTTATCATCACAGGATGTTTCTCCATGTCCAGTAGCAGCTCTGTACTTGTTTGTTGATGAAAATGTGTTTTTGGTTTACTTCACACTCCACTGCGGACACAATAACTCCAATAATACCAGAACCAAACAATATCTCCATGTGTACATCAATCTGCCTAGAATTCCTCAATTTTAATAACGCAAACTGTTTAAGTGCTCTAACCTGCTAAGGTTTGCCAAATAAAAAAAAAAAAAAAACATCTGTAGATGCATCAGACAAAATGCTAGTATTTAAAATATAGAATTTACACACATTTTTCTACCCGGCTGCCAGTCTGAATATTTTGAAGACCCTGTTGTCATCAAACAACTGATTAGTTACAAAGACACGCAGAATTTCTTCTAGTCTCTGTTTTTTTATTGTATTACTATCACATTCCAGCCAGTGTTAACTCTGTTTCTTTAAAAGATAAGTAGTCACTTAATATTCAAAATGCCTACATACAGAAAAGTGTATTGGACAAAAAGAAGACTGTTATTAATGTTTTTTTGCAACAATTTTGGATCTTTGGGTCTTGTTGCATTGCACTGCCTGCTGGAACCTCCAGGTGTCATCCTGCCAGTGGTTGGTAAAACTACATCGATGCTAGCGACGTACAATTAAAGTGTTTATTTATTTTTCTGACGTATCAGAATTGGATCTCATATTTTTTTATTGAAGGCCCTTCACTCTTAGTCCATTTCTCCATTACACCACTCAAGGATCTTGTTGTTAAAAGAGACAATTAAAATCATCTTTTAAACTACGACCGTCCTGAGAAGTTCATTAAAAAAGAAGAAAGTTCCTTTAATATAAAATCACCTGTGACACCTATGATTGGTATTTATCTTTTAGAGAAACAGATGTTTTAACACTGGATGTAATTCTGATAATCGACACAGACGTATTTGGAGCTTTACAGCAGTCATCTGCAGTCAGCCCACAGCCTACATGAGGTCATGATGATCTTTCCATGTATAAATTCAGAATTGCCAGAAAGGCTGAACACAGTGGAGTGTGACAGAACAGATGCGAGATGTGATGAAACGCGACAGTGGTCATGAGCCGGTTTCAACCAATGATGTCGCAAGAACTCAGCATGTGCCTTAGCCCGCTGAGCTACATGGGCACCACAGGAAATGAGATTTTAATGAGATTTTAAAACTTTTATGTTACCTCAGAGCCTCTGGATAAAATCTTGATTTAATGTTCAGCGATCCTTTAGCACCAGGAAATAATAAAAAGCTGACTTTATTTGGCAAAAACCAAATAAAACAGAGGCCAAAAAAAAAAAAAAAAAAAATCCAAATGTTGTCAGTGTCCCTTCTGGATGTATGGTTCTGGGCTCCCAGTGTAATTCTGTACTGCTGTTGTTTCTCTATGGACTGTACTGTGATACTGCCTTAGGAACCTAACATCACAACACCACAACACTGCTCACTGAGGGAAAGGTGGAGAGGAAGGAGGAGAGGGAAGGGAGGAAGGAAGGGAACATGAGATGTCTTAAATGTAGATACACAAATTTCAATGGACCCAAATTGAGAAGGAAATCAAAGTGTTACAGCCCATAAAAAATGTTTTTAGGGCTGCCAATTATTTTGATTATCAGTTACAATTTTGGCCTACAAAGTGAAAATATTCCCACTGACCACTTTTCTCCAACAAACAGTCCAAAATCCAAAGATGTGCAACTTACAACAATAAACAAGCTAAACATAGAATTGCTTAATAAATAATCCAAAATAACTGATTATCAAAATGTTTGATAATTGTCTGTCGAGTGATTTATTAATTGTTGTAGTGACCAAAATCTTCCTTTTTTTTGTTTTTTTACAACTTGAAAATATGAACAAGAGTGTCAAAATAATGTTGAGGAGGAAAATGCAGGCTTGTTTTTTGGAATTGCAGTCCTTAACATTGTTTTTCCTCCTTTTGTAAAAATCTAACTCTTCTGTGCCACTGTAGCATTGATTGTCATATCAGTAACAGACCGCTGTGTCTGTGCACTTGGCCAACCAGCTTTCAGTTCCACTATATTCAACGTGTGCACTATCCAATCCTCTGCTTCCTGCTAACAGACCAGTCAGCCGTATTATCGGGTCAAAGTGTGTCTACCTTGTTGTGTCTTGTGTTGTGAGTGAATGAGTGCGTCTATAAACGTCCTTTATGGTCACAGGGTTTTTGTGTGTGTGTGTGTATGTGTGTGGGCATGTGACATGACAGTTCAACTCCTTAAAAACTAAGTAAATTAAAGAGGAGGAGGGATATAGAAAAAAAAAAAAGATGAGGAAACAGCGTTTAGGAGGGGAGGGGAGGTGAGGTACGTTCAAGAGGACAATCATAGTGATGTTACGCAGTGTTGCACACACTAAAACAGGACAGTTTGGGTTCAGGGGCTGAATCTTAGGCCTTGATGCCTCACCTTCATGTCCCCTCCTTCTCTTCCTCCCCCTCTACTCACCCACTGCCATTTCTATAGCTGTCCCTTAAATCTGCCCTACTCACCCACCTCCCTGTAGTGCCAGTATCGTGTTCGTATTACTAGCTTTTAGCCTCGCCATGCGTGTATGTATGTATGTGTGTGTGTGTGTTTGATGGTTATACTGTACCCTGGTTTCCCTGTCTCTTGGCTACATTCCCCCCTTCATTGTTCCTGTGCTGGTCACAACCCGCCTTTATCTCCACTTGCTCGCTGCCTTGTCCAACTCTCCCCTGCGCTCTTGTGTCTAAAGAAAAACGCTGCTGTAACCTATCCGTGCTTTCAGTATCTCCCCTGGCTTCTAACTGCTGCGGTTAGCTAGTTAAAACATGCCACATGCCCTGTACTATTTGGACCCGGATGCATCAGCTACTTGTATGTCCCCTGTTTAAGTTGCAAGAATCAAACTGAACCAGAATCGCCAAAAATGTCTGAGCTTTTACATGTCTGAGGAATGTGTAGTTATGGCTGTGATGCGTAGAATGTGTATAAAAGTGGACAGTTAATGTTGGATTGTTTGAGCTGCAACAGTACAGTACAGTCAGCTGGTGCACCCGATCCTGGTTTACCAATGAACGAATGAACATGGCTGCCTTTGGGCCTGATCACACAGCACACGGTTTGAAGATTTTGCATGTCAGTGCACTTGAGTGGTTTAGGGCTGGACCCAGATATCCCGAATATTCGGATATTCATCTGCTGGGTAGGCACACCATTTTGGGATGTTACGACTAGATCTCAACAGAAACAGCGAGGCGGTTCTTTTCTATTTTCAGCAGAGCATCACTTCAGTACTGCAGTAACAGTGTCAGGGCTTTGTTCCTCTGATATAATTGATTGATATAATCATCACGTAACATGACGAGCAGAAGTACAAATGTCATAAAACACAATACAGAACAGAGTCACGTGGTAAAGCGTGTGTAACAGTCGAGTTAATGTTCACTTGTGCGTTGACCTGTGGGGATCCATTGGTTTTTAGATGTGGTAGTTTTTATGCTGTTGTGTATTTGTGCATGCTGTACCACATTTGTCCAGCAGTCACCGCCAAAGTGTTCTGGTCATAGCAACGTGATTGTATAGCTATTGTATTCCAAAATTACTACCTTCTCCCAAAATATTGGTCCTATCAACTTGCCGTTTTTTCTAGTCTCTTCCTTGACCAAAAATACATAAGTATGCCGATCTGCAGCAGTCAGCTCTTTCCAGATTTTGTGTGAATCCCCGGAGACACACACCTACACACAGAGGCCACTTGGCTTTGATAATATAGAAAAGTTTGTAGATACAGAAACAAAGACTTTGTTGACACATTCATGAGTTGCTATTGTTAACCTCAGCTTGTGCAACTCATTTTCTTTAGTTGAATTGTGCTGGGTTTTTTTTATTCTTTATTTTAATAACCTTTCCTGAATTAAAAGTATTGTTAAGAACCTTTAATTTGCCAGGTTTCTTTAAAGGCTGTTCACTCCCAGAACTATAAAGTTTCTAGATAAGTGGCAGAATGATTTGAATGACAGAAATGCTGGTAGTCTATTGAATTATATCTGAATTTATAGAGAATGTTGTTCAACAGTGCAAACGATCTGTCTTATTCTTATTAAGAATATTCATAATGAAAATAAGAAAACAGTCTGATGAATGAGTGGTTAAGTACAGGTGGTGATGGTGAGCACAGACTGGAGTTGTTTTCACATGGAGTTGTGAATATACATTTCTGGGCATTTTCAGATAACCAGCTGCATTTTAGTTTAAGTACATAGAGTACCATGTTTATTTTTGTATGAGGGAAAGTGGATTAATAAGGCACTTTTTTGCCTTTTCTATGATGTGAGTTTTGTGGATAAATGGTAATAAAAGTCTAGACTTCAAGTTTGTGCCCTGTTTGTATCCGACAGCAGCTCAGTTTTCATTATGGAGGCTCTGACACTGGACTGAGTAGCCAGAGGAGTGTTTTGTTTTGCTCTGCTGGTCACAGAACATTATCATTCATCAGTGTGCATGCTCACAATGGTATCATTAGAGATACAGTTAAGAGTTCTGGATGTGAGCTTCCCATAATAATCAGTTTAATTACTATTAATAGGGGTTGTTAACATTGTTTACCTTGAACGTTTGCTTGTGATGTTATGTTGTTAAAACTGAGACATCCCTGATATGAGTCATTATTACAAGGTTCAAGAACATGACATGAACACAGAATGAGCCTGATTGTTGCCTCAGCAGACTTGATTGAACATCCCCCTCTCTTCTGCCTTGCACCGAACAGGGCCATTACACAACCAACACATTATCAGACTCTTCAGTGAGGGCACTTCCATCCATGTGGACTCTCCTTGCATATTTATTTTCTGTTCACATCACTTAAGAAATCACAGAAGTGATGAGAGTACAGCATGAAATTTATTTCAGAAGTTGCAGGCAGACAACTTTTTTTTCCCTTTTTTGCCTGAAATGAAACAAAATAAGTGATTAGACCTGATAAATGTTTTACTCATCAGCTGATAGTTTCACCCGTACGTTGGATGTTGCCTGTAAGTTGTGACTGAATCGGAAACGCTGTGTGATCAGGCTCCTCACATGCCCTTATCTTGCTCGTGTCCGACCTTCCCATGTGGCTTTGCTTGATGTTCATCACTGTACCTGTAGTGACAGACCCCTTACCCCCAGCCCGACCCCTTATACCCCCATCCGCTTGGTTAAAACATGGCTGCCAATGAAAACTGCAACAGCCCAACCGTGTGTCTCCACCTCTGCTCCTCTCCTCTCCTCCTGATCGACGGGCTCATCTCTGCCATCTTGTTCTTCTGTTCTTGGTGGCCAAAACAAAACATAAAACAAAACGAGGAAATGTAATAATCATTGTTTGGTAACTGTTTTTAGTGCTATGTTTTTGGAGCGTTACGAGTATTTTCTAACATGTTACAATAAAAGATTGTAGTGTACAAATTCACATTTATAAAATATATATATAGATATATGAGAAATGTATGTTCTAATGCAATAAAGAGAGATTAAGAATTATGAACATCAGATTGATCTGTTTTTATTTGCTGGATTTTTTTTTTTTCACCTCATCTGTTTCTATCTTACATGGATGACCATAAAAGTGCACTGACCTTCAAGTCAAAAGATATATGCAAGTTTAAGTTGTTTAATTTCTGTTTTTATCAGTATTTATTTAATTTTACATTTTAAAAATGTTTTATTAATCATGAAATATGAAACAAACATTTAATTATTTAATGTTTTTTAAAAATGTTAAAGCTATCCAGATTTTGTGTCATGCAGTTGATGTCAGTCCAGTGTTTCTTGACTCTGACTGCAATCCGACTTCTGTCATATTTTGAGTAGATGCTAAATGTATTTCTGGATGATAATACTTTACAGTGAAAATGAAGGCTGACAAATATGTATGTACTATGAAAAAATCCCTCACTCACCATAAGTCTAGCCTCATGCATTTTCAATCATCGCCACAATTAAAGCCAAGGTTAACATCAGAAAATACTAAACTGACAGAAGGGCTAATTAATTGATTTTACTTTTGAATAACACAGATTTATTTTTTTTAATTTTTGTTTAACCAGGAAGTCCCTTGAGATAAAAATCTTTTTCGAGGGAGACCTGACCATCAGTACAATACAAATGAACAAATGATATAAAACTTGCATACAATAAAGTTTTACATTCTGCTTATATATATATTGATAGTTCTGACCAGATCACTGACAAACATGTACTTTAAAGACATGAGCTAAAGATGTTGATCCAGTTCTAATCAAGGAAAGAGTTGACTGGCAAATGTTGAGAATGACTTCAGAAATGTACCTAAGTGACTGAAACTGTAACCTCACCTGTACAGTGAAAGTAAATTTACCATTAACACGATGACAGAAGTTAACAATTATTGATATCCAGGGACTGAAGTTAGTCAATACATCGTTCCTGTTTTCAATGTAATTTCCGGTCATGCTGCGTGGTACTGCGCATCCCGTCAACCGTCATGGGCACAGCAATGGGACTGTAAGGCTATTGTATTCCAATATTATTATAGGTCCTGTCAACTTGCCATTTTCGTTAGTCTCTTCCTTGACCAAAAATCCATATGCATGCCTAACTGCAGCAGTCAGATCTTTCCAGATTTTGTGTGATACCCAAGACACACACACACACAGAGTCCACTTCCCTTTTATAATATAAGTGCTGATCCAGACCCCTGTCCACATCTACATTATCCCTTTGAACATCATTCCTTACATTAGTACCATTACTTCATGGTACCTAACAAAGCAGGTCCACTCACTGTTCATGCGCAGGTGGACCTTCCAGACCCTGGAGACCACATTGGACCTGAGATTGTTGACTCACTGTCCTCACTGGAACTGTTGTTGTCTTGTAATGTGTGTGAAAATGACCAAAAATAGTCACATGCCTGATAAAGGGTTACATGTGCGGATGTTCCAAAGTAGTGAGTAATGCACAGTACATGTAGCTGTGATATACTGGGCCTACTTTACAATACTAGTCCCCAGGCTGAGTTTAATTAAAGTGGGAGTGATGCCATTTGGCAGAAATACAAAGCAAAATCTTGGATGCAGAGCAGGCTTCTTTTCCTTTTTCCATATTTCATACCTTTTTTTTTGCCTGATGTGCTTTACTGTCATCTTCTATATCTTCTCGAGCTGTTATCTCCCTTAAAACGCCTGGAACCAAAGATGCAGACCACAGACAAACCAATCACTGAAATGGAATTTCAGGGGAGGGAAAAGGAGGTATTTAGTTGGTTGCAATTTGCAGCTTCACCACAAGCCATCACTAAATGGCACTGACATAACTTTTAAGTTATGTAAACCACATCTGGTATATCAGTAGAAGATAGTGGTGTAGGAGAGCAGATCCACTACACATCATCTGAGCACACATCCTGTTGTTCTTAGCCCTCCACCTGACTGAGAGTGCAGACAGCCCACATTCTCCTCCCATGTAAAGCTGAGCCACCAAAACTGCACAGCCATAGTTGCTGCAAAAATGGGCCATGCAAGTCATGCAGTGCAAGGGGTTTTGTGACACTAGGACACATGGAGCCACTATAGCTAACAATCTGGAAAAAGCAAGGAGGAACATTTTAATCATTTATGTCACTAAAAGCAGGAAGAGCAAAATAGAAAAATGCTCCATTACAACCTAAAAATATCTAGTTTTGCAGAAGGTAAACAGGCAGATCAGTTGTACAATGAAAACACTGTAGTTAGGATTAGTCCTAATACTCCATCTCTCCCCAAATATCTCTAAATTTCCAGAATAAACATAAAAACATGTCTTCAGTGGTAGAAATATTTTTAAACATATCAAAAGTCAAAGTACAAAATGGATTCTATAAGACATGTTGATGAGTGACTCGGTAATGGGAGAATAAGTCATTTCAGTCAGCTCTTATTCCAAAAAGGGGAACCTTAGTGGGGGATCACCTCCATCCCATAATGCCCAAATTCCATGGGAGTGATCATCTTCCACTAGTTGTTCTGAGGGTTGTAAGACTCTGCACCTAGGACTATTATACATATACTATATTGTACGTTATACTATTATACATACCTTTTTTCTCACAACAGTCTGAATTGTTTAAAAAAAATCATGTTTTGAGATTTAATTTACTTAAAACAAAAGGAAAAGCAGAAGAGGCTTCAGCCCATCTCTGTTTTGACCTCCTTACATCTTCTGTGTTCTGCTGAGGGAGCAGCTCTGCAGCCAGTGCCACTAACGGACTTCTACATTTATTACATAGGTTGGGTCTGTCATTGGTTGCAGACAGGAGACTTTTGAGGCAGTGATGGAGTGGAGAACACTGAACAAACTATCATGGATCATGGATATCCAGACCATACTCTCCATCACACAATGGACAGACAACAGAGTTCCCTCTCCAAAAGGCTCTGACACCTTCACTGCCTGAAGGACCACTACAGGAAATGTTTCTTGCCATGTGCGATAAAACTGCTCAACTGTTCTCTGTGTCACAAATGACTTTCTGGACATATTTGGTTTCGAGAGAACAAATCATAGCCTTCAAACTGTTTCCCAATCTGTCTCAAAACATTATTAACTTTTGATTTATTCATCTAGTTATTACTCTGTGCATTGTATTATTATTGTATTGTTTTGCACTTTATCTTTTCTTTGTTCTGTGTATGCTGCAAATGGTATTTTTCCATAATTGGATGAATAAAGTATTTTTGGCTATGAAGTTGAAACCCAGGTATAAACATTTGTCACATTCTGGTTTACATTAATTCACAATAAACTACTGATACATTCAAAGGCCACAGAATGCATTGTATTTACTCAGGAAGCAAAATATTTAATAAATTATACAAAGGGCGAAGAAACAGATATTAACCTAATTTGAGCTCCCGAAATTAGGACAATTTTCAACGTACTAAGGTATACAACAAACATTTTATTCCTTTTTTTTTTTTTTTTGAGTCACGTTTCTCTTGTAAAATGTCCTTAAGTGCTTTCCGTAGAAGTCCCCTCAGCTGCTGTTTTGTTGACATTTTTCTGCCTCTGCTGACTGGCCGTATGTTAGCTGCTTGCAAACACTTTAGCACAAACGGACCGACACCATGCCGGTATCACTGTCTCGACACTGACATTCCATAAGTCATCTCAAACAGTCTGTATTTTGTTAGAGAGCTCACAGCTCAAGATGGGCAGCTTTCTACGAGAGCTAAGCTAACGCAACAGCGAACATTATTCAACTAAGCCACATTTTGCACAGCGGAAACTCAATTATCCGATGTTTAGTTAATCATGGAGGGCATTTTGTACAAATGGACGAATTACATGACAGGTGAGTTCTTTACATATTTTGTGTGTGTGCTTTCTCACACACCATTGTGCTAACTGTCTGAATGATGCTCACTGGCTAAGTAGCACAGCTATGCTAGCTCTTCACATGCATGACAACAAGGTGAAATGATATCAAAAGGCGATACCATCATAGAAAACAAGCTTATTATAGACGAAATGTACTCTGCTGGACTGTGTTATTTCAGTGTTTAATATACTTTCTTAATATGTAGCTTTAATCTGTTGAGAAGTCGTATTTGTCAGTTCGGAGCCAACATTTATGTGTCTATTCATTTAACCAACTACAAAATGAGTTCACTTCTGGTTAATGACATTGTTGAACATTTAACCGCAAATCTTAATGACTTTAAACGGTGCTGTGTTAACAATGGGACTAACTGAAACTTTTTAGACTATAGTTTGAGTCACATATGAATCGCAGCTCACATTAACAGGAAGTGGTGTAAGATCTTAATCAGGTCAACATAGCTTGACTATAAATATAACTGGTTGAGAACAACTTGTACACCTCATGTGACTCTAAATGCTCAGTATAAGCTCGTCTTTTGTAACAGAAACATTCACATGACTGTCATGTGAACAGTGTTTTTGTACTGTGGAGGGAAAATCCTACTGTTTTAATTGCACTTGTTCGAGGAAGTTATTCCTTTCTGTTTTGTATTTTGATTTGTCGTTTAAATGTCTCAAGGCACAAAAGTTTGAATGAAAAAAGGGGCCAGTGTTCAAAGACTTGAATGGAAACCTTTAATGTGCAAAACAATCTCTGGACAGAAAATGTTTCTTACATATAATTGGAGAAACATGGTCTGTAGCTAAAATGTTTGTTCTTCTTTATATCCAGCAGTTTCTGCTTTATTTAATGTTAAAGTATCAGGAGTGAGCGATGTGGCCCAAATCTGGTGTGACTTGTCATTTTATATCATGATACAATCAAGATTATGCAATTTTAGATTAGAAATGATTTGAAGTAAGTAGCCTATTTGTACTTCATTGCATTATTATTTCCTTTTGTAGTTGAAACCCCTTCTGTATCTTATACTGCATGTGAAACACTGAGCTGTGTTAGGACCGGAAGAGTAGACTATAAAACAATATAGATTTTTCTATCGTCACACAATGTTCATCATCATGCTGTACAGTCATTATTGCAATTTCCAGGTAACTGTAAATTGTCAGACTATGTGCTAGTTTTAGTGTTTCTTAGGCAAACAGTTTGAGTCAGGTAAATAAATAAATATAAAAAAGAAAATAAGAGGTAGATTCCACTGCAAAACATGAGAGGTTGGTTATTTGGTCCATGCTCAACCATTCCAATAAGTCTCATCACAGCATTCTGTTTTTGTGTAAACTTACTGACACAAAAAGAAAAGCGAACAGACAAACTTACACATGCAGGTAGACCAGCATTTAGGAATGCATAGTTTGTGCATCATTTCAGAAAGTTTATCTCTTAAATGTTGTCGTAGGGCTTATAGTGAAGCCATTTGATCGTATATGTACACCTGCTTCTTCCCTGCTCATTAGATCATTCAGTGCAGAACAGATTTTTGTGGGAGTTGAGTGAAGATCTAAACCAGTAGTTCACAATTGCTCTGTTCAGACCTGACGTTGACAAGCACTGAGTGATACAAGTGACCAGCTCTACTCTATGGTGTGCAATCTGATCACATTCAGAGGTTGTCTGAGTCACATGTCCACTTTGTCTTAGAAGTGTAACCATAAATGTGTCTGTCTTCTCAACATCTTCAGTATAAGTGAAACTAAGTACAACATCAGTGTTATGTTTAAATGTTTTGAAGATATCAGAAATTATTATAAGTGCTTCTTGAATGTAGTGCTGCCTGAAGGATACTTCATCACATTATTTTCCACTGTGAGGAAATAGAATATCAGCAGGTCATGTAATCCAGAAATTCATGTATTTTCAGTGCTATGGAGTCAAGTATCACAAAAGTGTTTATCATAGAAGAGAATCAATAAAGCAATGGTCAAAGATGTCCTTTCGATATTTAAGGCACAGTACTCTGTGGTCATTGTGCTGATGTAAACAGCTGTTTACATTTTGGTTTCGTTTTCATTGTCAGGCTGGCAGCCCCGCTGGTTTGTCTTAGAAAACGGAGTCATCTCGTACTATGACAGCGAGGACGATGTAGGTAAAGGAAGCAAAGGATCCATCAAGATGTCTGTGTGTGACATTAAAGGTGAGGACACTGATCGGTGATTTCTTATGTTGATCTTGCTGAACTATGTGGGTTTAACACGTATATTTATATTGCATGTTTCAGTACATCCGACAGACGCAACACGGCTGGAGTTGATAATCCCTGGTGAGCAGCATTTCTATGTGCGAGCTGTGAACGCAGCAGAGAGACAGAGGTGGCTGGTGGCCTTAGGCTCGTCTAAAGCTGGAACTCTGGAAAGTCACAAAAACAGAGGTATTCACAGCTCTGTCCTGTATCTGTACATCTGTAGGTTTTATTTCATGCAGCATGTGTCACATTAACAAGTAAACTGTTTGTCACACATTAGTGCTACTAAACAGCCTGAATAAATGTAGAGCACAGTAATCCTACTCAAAACTTAATATGGGCCAGATCAGGCGGAAGCGTATTATATTCTAACAAAAGAGACAAATGGACTCATTGTTTAAAACCTGATTTCTCAACTAGTGGGTTGTGACCTAAAAATATATTTCAAAGTCATTCTGACTTAGAGAGAATTTGTTTAAACAAGGAAACTCAGATTCAAATAAACTGAACTGAGGAAATAAATAGCTGAAAAGTAAATGGCAAATACAATAGCTGTCATTATGAAAAGGGATGAAACCTCAGTGTTTAATATGTGAAGTACTTGGATGATAGAATATTGTACCATTAAAACCAAAACACAGTTGCGTTTATTGAACATAGCCAGAATTGTAGGCTTGACTGTTTCTTCATTTCTGCAGTTATGATACTTATTTTGTATTCATAGGAATTCACTTTAACAAGAAACAATAAGCTCTGTTTTATTATTGCAGTAATATCATCTGAATGGAGGGATGGAAACATGAGCATTTTATTTAAATAAAATGTGCTTACACGCCTGTTTGTGAAATTTGCTTCACTGAATTTCATAAAAGTGTGTCATGACTCAATCAACCGGGTAAACAAAAGGGTCACAAATATGAGACCAGTCAAGAAATGAATGTAAAACCTAATTTGCTGTTGTTACCTGAGACTGAGATGACAGAGTCATAAAAGAGCAGTGTCTGTTTGTAGATTGAGCTCTTTATAAACTGTTCAAATGAACTCGTCTCATGTTTCTGTCTGTTTCAGGTCCAGACTGTCTGAGGACAAAGATGTCTGAACTCCGCCTTTACTGTGACCTCCTGGTCCAGCAAGTCCAAACAATCCAATCACAACACACTGCTGACACAGAGACCACGCCCACATCTGAGGTAACAGCATGTCTTAAACCATTCATTTCTTCCTTTCTTTATTTCCACAGAGCTTTTGTATTTCATGAATAAAGATTTCTTGAGAGGGTGTACAGTTACAGGGTGTTAAAGTCAGTTTAGTCTTTGTTGAAACTGCACGGATAATTCCTCAAACATTAGTTGACACTAAAACATCCCACTCAACAGCAGTAAGCCCATTTGGACTGAAATCCTTACTGTTCATGCTGCAGTTTTCAGTTTAAGTTGCAGTGTGTGTGACTCCGTTTCCAGGCCTCTCTCCTCAGTGCCACCTGTGCAACCTTCATCCGGACTCTGGAGGAATGTATGACCCTGGCAAACCAGAGTTTGACTCCTGACCTCCGACCTCCCGAAAGGGTAACAACAATCAGTTCTGCAATTTCAAATACATGAAGACTGCATCAGAAACATACTAACATACTATTCAATTTGCAAAAACGCTATGTGCTTTACAGTGAAACTTTACTATGAACTAATAAGGGCATGAGTCGTATACAATATTACATCCAAACAGTGGAACCTTGAGGCATAAATTTACCACAACACAGTGCAGTAAATCTGACAACTGTGTGATAAACCTGTCACTAAGAGCAGTAGTTAGAGCAATAGTGACACTCAATAACACAATGCCTGAAGTACCCATGCTGATCCCAAACAGTCGATCTTTTTATATTTCAGTGTTGGCTGTTGTGTTGATGCCTCCACATTGAACCAACCTATGACAGAAACTCAAAAAAATGGCAAAAATGAAAAATAATCACAAGCAATACAGTGTTTATTCTGTTAGTAATGTAGTAGAAATGAGACTTTATTACTGTAACTGTGCTGAGAGTTTGTTTGTAGTTACAGTTAACCAGGTTATTTCTCTGAATATTTGATGTCTTGTATTTTCTCTTTCTTTCCAGATGAAGAGGTCCATCAGTCACCCTGGAACATACAGCTTTGACAGGTGAGTTAAAACACACACTGCTTTAAGTCTCTTTTATCCTCCCCTTTGCAAGTGTTGGAATCTACTTCCTCATGTTTATTAAGGTGACAAAAAAAACAACCAGTTACAAGGTTAAGGATCTTTTGAATCATGTGGTGTGCTTTTATTACCCCCCCCCCCAAAGGGGAGGCAAGGGGTAAGGTTTTTTGATGCCGTGAGTTAGTTAGTTAGTTATTTAGTTAGTTTGTTTGTCAACACTCTAGCAGCAAAACTATTGGTTGAATTCATACCAAATTGGGTTTATAGATTGACAGTGATCCAGAATAGATGCCATTATATTTTGGGAAAAGTATGTCAAAGTTAAAAAAAATGTTTATATATATAATTAGCAATTTTGTTTCAATTTACTTCAAACTTGGCACATATATAGTGGCAATTGATATGCTGACATCAGCACATGCATAGACATGATGACATTAACTGGATGGATGCCAACATAAGCTACAATATGTGCGAGAGGCGGGGTTTGTTGTGCCTGGAACCACTTGTGTTCAGTTATTCCTAGATATATTCCTTAGAAATATGGGAGAGATGCACGAAAGAACTACACACACCAATATTACAATGAACAGCCATAAGAATTATCGTTATAGAATCAGTTAATGTCCTGCTATAAAGTTGTTAGACAAAAGTGTAAGATTTAGATGAATTCCTCATCACAGTTTTATCCATTTCGTAAACTGCAAAGTGTGTTTGTTAAAAGAGAAAACAAATATTATCTTAAAGAATGTATCTTTAATAAAACAAATTAATTGTGTATTTCAGTATAAATACTGTTTCCACTGGACTACAAATAAAATGTCTCCAGAATACAAGTAGTGAAACTTTACCAAGTTTGAGACACAAATAAATAAAAATAAAGTCAAAATGCAGGTTTATTATAGTTTCCAAGATACAGTCTTCGGTCCAAATGTGATATACTGAGAGTGAATTAGAGAATGTATTTTACTCAAAGGAATGTTTGTCTCAGAGCTACGAGACCTACTTGAAAATACTGCACATAACAGCACAGTCACTTTACAGCTTCCTTATGCTGGAAGATTTATCAGTCTGTTGGTTTATGTACACTGAAACAATAGACTGATAAATCTTCCAGCATAAGGATAATAACACTTTATCATATTCAATGAAAACATCAGATAACCAGCACTTTTATCATTTATTTTCCAATTTGTCTAATTGAAGTATTTTAAGTATCTTAGCACAAGTAAATAAGTACAAATAAGTACGTAAATACATTTAGTCTCTGAGCTAAAATTGTTGACCACTGTTACGGAACAGATTGTTTAAAAGGTTCCTCAAATTTTTAGGTGATGATAGAGTGTCTCAATATCTGTGTGACATGCCATGTTTTTTTTCCACTTATTTGTTCAAGTTGTTGTCAATTTGTTTAAGACAAACAAAGGAATTTAGAACATGAGATCAGACTCAGATGAGTAATGGAACTGTTCATTGTACAGATATTACAACATATAACAAAACAAATTAAGAAAAAAATGGACAAAATTAAGAAAAATTTATTCATCGTTAATTGTCTGTGAACGGCAGCCCTCAGATATTTTTCTCCGTGGTCTTTCACAAACTATCATCTTCTCCTTGAAATGTATATATTTAACAACCCACAATAAAACAGTCCACAGTTGGGTTTTTTTTATCTACAGTTGGTGACAGCTTGTTTACTTTCTGCGAGGAAAATCTTCAGGAGGTACATGTCAGCTTTACACAGACAGAGAAGGGAATGACCCATCTATTCTAAAGCCCAAAATCATATTATTCAATGCTGTTTGTAACTTGACAGTTGTTTGAGGTAATATTAGTTGTGGCCTGTGGGGGGCAGCATCAAGACATGTTGAAAACACACAACACCACAGACTGATGTGAACATCTGAAACCAAACTGGTGATAGAATTCATGTGTAATCTGTTGAAGATGAATCTAGCTTTTAATGCCGTTTTAGAAACATGTGATGTAACACTAGTCCACCAGGTCAGAAGAAGAGGAAGCCTTGTGCATTTTTAACCGTCTGGTAAAATGCACAGAATAACAGTAGAACAGGGATCCACACCTTCACATCCTTTTGGATTTCTAATCATTTAGCATATTTTAGCTCAACACTTCCATCTTCAAAGGGACTCTTATCTGTTGGAAGAAATGCATGTTGCAAAATAACCTTTTTTGATGGTAAAGCTTACTTCAAATTGTCCTATTTAGGCTATTTGTTAAGTACTATTAATGTGTTTTTCAGCAGAACATGATAATTCCTGAGTATATGCAGATAATGGATCGCAAAACAAAGTAAATTTTTTTATTTATAGGTTAAGTTTTTGTTAAAATGTGCAGGTTTTCATTTGTTAATCACAAACTGGAGAAATTGTCTTTATACAGGGAAAACTGGGCCAATCATGTCACACTCTATAGGCCTGATTTTATTTTCACAAATGAATGATTGTGTTGTATGGAAAAGATCAATCCCTACTTGTACATACATTGTTTTTTTTTGTTTTTGTTTGTTTTCTTTTATTGGGTTATCTGTCTTTCTTTTCAGTGTTTGGACATAAAACAAAAATGTTATTTTGGCATTTAGAGCAGACAACAGATTTATAATATATGTACATATGATGGACCAGATGCAAATATATGATACTGAACGTCAATAAAAAATGAATAATAATTTAAGAAAAGCAAGTT
>JAPTYQ010000008.1:25281850-25291879 GCA_029814465.1 Ostorhinchus cyanosoma
CAGGTCAGGTGTGCTTAAGGAGTACATCAGTGGGGGTCAAAGGTCAGGCCAGCGCAGGAACAGGACCTGCTCAGACAGCTCTGTTTATGATACAGAACGTAAGGCACACCAACACGACACTTTTACACTTGCATTTGTACTGTTTAAATCACCTCCTCAAACAGAAAAGTGTGAAATACAGGATTTGATTGGATCTAAACAAACAGTGCACAAAAAACCTTAAACATGTCATGATTGAAACAGATTGGGTTTACTGTCACCTTTGTTGCATGTACTTATTATTTAGTTCTGTTTTGTTTATTCAATGTTAAATAAAAGTGCAAAATGAGACTTCCCTTTAAAGTTTCCTTATGGAAGATTCATGTGTGCTTGTTTCTTACATTGAAGATTATTTTGGAGTCTGTGTTGTGCTGGGTTTTACATATATGCAGACATGTTTCAAAGTGAACGGTATTTTATTGCACAAAAGCATAAGAAAAGAAATGAAGGCCTTGAGAGGGAGCCTAAGGATGAAGCTCAACTTTGTTATCTTACTAATTTATGCATCATTAAACATCAACATATGACCAGCTCGAAGCACAAAACACACTAAAATACAAACTTCAAGTAATTATACAAGCATGCATATACATATATAAGAAACTGAACCTTTAAACTTAAACATTAATAACCAAGTGAACCTTCATGAACAAACATAAGCAACTACACATAAAACATAGTGTATCTTTAATTTATTTTAGTTGTCCCAAAACCAGTTCACTCTCAGATAGTGATCATGTAAACAGGATAATCTGATAGGCTTTATTCAATAACGGCAGTAATCTGATTATGAGAAATCGGATTAACACACCTAGATTTCTCCCCAGTACTCCGATGTCTTCACGCATGTATACAGGTTAATCTGATTTATTTAGTTCTTTAATGTCTGCACATGTGTAAACATAATTAAAAATAGTAGAGAACAGATGTTATGTAGTCAAATGTGAGCAGAAGACAACAGGAAGTTTAAGTCTACTATCACTTTATACATACATACTCTGAAAGAAATCCAATAATGGACTGGAGCATTTCTTAAGTACATGTAAATGTATTGGATCTGTTTATTACAATTATCCGCTTGCTCCTAGATATCGGACTTTTATGGTCATGTAAACATGCTCATACTGCTAAAATCCAAATCTTACCAAGTGTGTTTTTCTCATTTCTAGTCTAAATATCTCATCACAATTAAAATAAGACATCATCACCCCTTTTCAGTGAGAGATAAGAACTTATTTTTAGACAATAGATCTTGAAAATCTTATTTCAAGAAATCTTACCAAGATAATTTTCACTTGCTCCATTGGCAGATTTTTTTGCTTAATTTAAGATTATTTTTTTTTGCTTCATTCAAGCAAAAAAATCTGCCAATAATTATCTTGGTAAGATTTCTTGAAATAAGATTTTCAAGATCTATTGTCTAAAAATAAGTTTTTATATCATACTGATAAGTTACTCTTTTGGTAATGATGTCTTATTTTAAGTGTGATGAGATATTTTGACTAGAAATGAGAAAAAAAAAAAATTTTCCAGTGCAATTATATTTTACTATTATTCTGAATATGTAATTTTATCTGATTAAAACAAATAAAATATGTTGACATTATTCAGGTTTGAAGAGCATTCTTTGGACATGTGATTTTGGTCTTTACAGCAGTCTACAACACAGGACCTCTTGACTGTGAGCTTTGCAATAAGTAATAGTTTCACATTATTTCAGTCTGGAGTGGAAATACTCGATAAGCGAAAAGCAAGTATTTCTACTCAGAGGAATCACACACTTTTACATTCTGAAAGTTTTGGTTATCAACAGGGTTTTAGATAAGTACAAATATCACAGTTGGTTGGAGGAATGAAAGAAGGAGCCGGTGTTTGCTGTGTTGTTTGGTCAAACCAGTCTGACACTAACAAGAAAAGTTCTGAAAAGATCCTGTTATTACATAAGCAACTGAGTAAAGCAGAAGGAACTCCAACCACTTCTGCATATTTTCACATGATGAACACAGTGTAGCAACAGAAAATGGATGATATTATTTTAACTTGCTGAGAAAACAGATAATATTGTCTCTTTCAGAGTCAGGGTAGTAATGAGGATATTTTGTGCATGTAAACGCAGTCAGCGTTACTATGGTGACATGATCATTTCAGGACAGACTTAATGAATCCTTCTAATTTCTGCTCGTATCTAAGTGTCTTTTAGAAACTCAAAGTGTGTGTATCTCAGTTGGGATCAGCTGTGAGTGTCATGCTTGTCGTTCGTTGTGTGTGTTTCCAGGCGTACTGTCTGGTCTGAACGGCGACTCTTTATCCATTCCTGAGGAGAGAGGCGGCGCCGTGAGCCCCAAGACCACGCCCACCGACACAGACACAGACCTGTCCGTGTGAAGCGCCTGACGTCCGTCCAGACAGCGACGAGCAGCCGCGAAAGGTCAACAGCAGGATCAGATCGACGTCGGCGCCGGCTTCAACTGCGACGTTTTTATGATTATCCCATAAAACTGAGGACACGCTAAGCGATAGCTGACCTCCTCTAAGAATGTCCTCCTTCGGTTTTTCCTTTTCTCTGAAATCAGCTGACTGCCAAACAAATGCACTTAGAAAACACTGACTGATTTTAGCGTTAAGGCTTTCTGTAAGTGTTTGTTTCAGTTGCACAGACCCGAGACAGTGTCAGTACAAAGTGTTTGAGGCTCGACATTGGAACGCTTCACATCAGGTTCACGCCTCTGCTTTAGGGTCTTAGAGATGATGAGACGACGGTAGCCTTGAGGTACAGGAGAAAAAGAAGGAAAAATGCAGTTCTTGTTAGTTTGTAAGTGGTTTCAGTGGTAAAGATGAAGACTGTGATTGTAGTGAGCAGCTCCATGGTAAAGTTCGACTCCGAGCAACTTTGAGTTTTTGTTTTTGTCTTCGTTTTCCTCAAGTTTCGCTTGAGCGCTCAGATATTATCAGAGAGCCAAGAGTTTTGTTGGAGTTTTATTCTGTGGCAACGATGGAATCCTAAACCGTCTTCTTATACAGAGTCTCCAGATAAAAAAATGCCTCATCTTTTTCTCATTTTTGAAACTTCCCAGGCATGGTGTTCATCCTCCTGACAGGCCGTCGGTGTTATACCTGCTGAAAGTAAATAAGAAAAGGAAGCCTTGTGCCTGTTTGCTCACAGTCTCTTAGTGCTGAGGTTGGGTGTAGAAGACCATCAGTGCTGAGGTCTGGTACACCTGAGAGTCTTGACATGCCAAACTTCGCTGTGATTTGCACTAAAGTGTTCAGTAAAAGTGCCATTGTTTATTTTTTCCCGATCAGACCTCTCCTTTCTGCTCCACAGAAGTGTTTGGATTGTGAAACTGATGAGAGTTGCGTTCTGGTGTCACGAAGCAGGACTAAAGGGTTATTGATGTAACTTCAGGTTCAATCAGGTCTCAGTGTCACAGCAGTGGTTCTTGGGAAATCCAGATTATTTACTCTGGAGCGGGTTATGTTTGCGATAGCTCATCAAAATGGTTAAAAAAGAAAAGCTAGAAGGGTTTCTGTGGAAGGAAAAAGCTTCACAGCCCGTCTAATGCCTCTGGTTTTCCACTGTTTAGTCATATCCTGTAATCTTAAAATAGACTCATTTCAGTCTTGGACCTGTTCACCTGTGTAGATTTGTTTTATTAGTTTTAGTTTGTTTTCATATTTTTGTTCTTTGCGTGCCTCTAGAACGGGGTTGTCATATTAATTTTAGTTCAGGACCCACATTCAGCCCAGTATGACCTGAAATGGGCCAGAACCAGTAAAATAACATCAGTACAAAAAGTACAAATACATCATGAAAATGTTTACATCTATGAAGTTTCCTTAAAAATGTGAATACCACGAACAACCTGAAATCTCTTAAGAAAAACAGTTACGGTTTTAACAATAATATGCCTCCGTTTATCATTTACACGTGTATTACAACTAACAGATCATAGCGGATCTACAAATACACAAAACATTTAGTAACAGGCCGAGTATTATTAAAATTGCAGGACATTTCAGGTCGTTGATATTTGTTGAGGTGGTTCCCATTTTTTTGAGAAAGGATAGTTTTTAAATGTAAAACTTTTCTTTTTTTTTTTTGCACTAAAACAAGAGAAAAATTTGGGGTTGTCATTATTTATAGGTTATTATTATACTGGGCTAATTGGTCTGTATGTGACCCCTGAACTAAAATGATTTGGACACCCTCAACTGTTAATATCTTCAGTGTAATTCAGTGTCATTTTTGCATTTCACAAATTCATCCTGTGGGCTGGAGTGGACCTTTTGGCGGGCCGGTTTTGGCCTGTTGGATATATGTTTGACACCTGTGCCCTGGACCATTTAATATTAAACTGAAAGAATAAGCATTGATTTGTTTTAAATGGCATAAGAATACATGTAAACAACATTGATTTAATGGAATACACAGCTGTAACTATAGACATATATACTGATGCCTTAATAATGCGATACTGATAGAATACAATATTCATAACTTTATCAGTAATATATTCACATCAACATTAAGTCCTGTTTTGATACCATAGGAAAAGCCATTTCTACCTACAGAGTTCACCATGTAATGTTTCTGTAATAGTTCAGAACAGATTTAATCTTGCTTTGTTCATTTTGTAAAGGCATTACTATCATCTACTGGATTCTAGTGTGGACCAGAGCTAATAATAATAATAATAATAATAATAATAATAATAATAAGCTAAAAGGCTAAGAACAAACAAAACAAACACTGGTTCTACTTGGGGACGAGTACAGATGTATTCAATAAGTCACCATCTGTAATTTCACTGTCACTAAATGTCAGAAAATCACATTTTCAGCTTCCAGTCTTCTTAGCCTGTCTTAACATTATAATTCCTGTTTAACATTTGTTCTTCTGAGATATCTGCGGCCAATTGTGCTCATGTTCATGGTGCCAACAATGTGGTGATTGCTACGTTCAAAGTCCGGTATGACGGATGAGTCGGTCAAACTTGGCCTGATTTGGATCATTTGGGGCTTTTTTGATCCATGTGACTGAAGGAGCCTCGTTTTATTGAACCTGCTTCGTTACACTGATCCCAGATCTGCAGCTCTCTCTTAGATTTTGCATCGTCATCTGTGTTCCAATCAGGTGATCTGACAAGGGTGGATGTATAGGAGTTACTGCCTTTGAGTGTCATGTTTGTTATTCCTATTAACGAGGATTAACTAGAATGAGTGAAAGTAAACAGTCAGTTTGCACAGGATGGGTTACGGACATTAGGTTTTTATGTCTGTCTGCTGTTTTCTCAGGTGTGACAGCTTTCTAAATCATCTCAAATGTCTTCTCCTGAGCACAGTGAGACTATGAAGAGCCACATTTGTGCTTAAAAAAAAAAAAAAAAATTATAATGCGAAGAATTTTTGAGGTTACAACTAAAAACATTCATCTTAATGCAAGTTGTGTTAAAAATATAAGATGGTTTTGTGAGGAATGAGTAAAAACTGTGTCCGTGTGTGTTCACTGCAGTTTTGTGACGCACTGTGCTTTGTAAACAGATGTAAAGAAAACATAAACTTGCGTTTGTGAAGTACGTCAGAGTGAAATAATCTGCAGACATTAATCTGTGAAATGGATAAAGGTTATATTTGGTGTGTTTTTAATTGTTGACACTCTGTTGGCCACACATTGAGATTCAAGACAATAAAAACACGTGTTTTTAAACAGTACACCCCATCATATACAGTTGTTTTGCACTTTATCATAAAGTGATGTTTTTGCTGTGTACAGAAAAGAGGTCTAAAGAGGATGAAGTGAAGGTACTGTGGAGAATAACAGTGATTGTATTTGTTCAAGTCGTATTCATGTTTTAAAAAGAATCTATGTTTTTAGTTTTATTCCTGAAAGGATGTTTTAAAGCTTCGGTCGCCTTACAACTGAACAACATGTACACTTATTGCACTTAACGTGTCACTTTTACCAAAATGTTCATTTAGTACTTGCTCTTAGGCACTGGCTCTGGTAAAGGGACTTTTTTTTGTTTTTGCAAGATACATCGATATTGTTGATTTCAAAGAATCTGAAATCTCCTGAAACTGTTTCTGTACATGTTTTCTTGACCTTCTTTCACTTTCTCTAAATACTGTGAAACCTCCTGTCATTAAAATAAAAGTTCAGTCTGTCATAATATTTTAATCATTGCCATTTTTGTCCCATATGTTGGTATCTTACACAAATAAATCTCAAAAGAAACTCATGGCATATATTTCACAGCTTTTCACATACTGTGTTTTCTGCAGCTGTAAAACTCCATAGTTTTGACTTTACAGGACCGTGGATATTTAAAAGAACTCAATTTAGATGTTGGATTATCTTTATTTTCTTATTTTGCTGAATATTCATGTCTGGAGGGTTATGACTTATCATTATTTATCCTATTAAAGCTTGGCTGGTGATTTACATAAAGTAAATGTAAAAAAAACCTCTTCACAAACTTGTTTTTATAACCTCAAGTGATATTTTTATACGGACCATAAATTGCGTAACATGCAAAGATACTAGATTTATGTGTCATTTTTACATGTGACAAAAGCATCATTTATTTCTCAAAAAACTAGACTTTTCTTTTAATTTTATTAACCCAATAAAGCCTGAACCATTAAATAGTAATAATAAAAACCCCCCCCCCCCATTTTTTTTTTTTAAATATCATTTTCCATCTATGTATCATATTTGATACATCAGGTCTCAATGGTCAAATATTATTTTTGAAAAAACATAATATAACATAATATCTGCCAATTTAGAAAAGGAGTTACCAATTTGTTAAAGTTCTGCCTCCTGACAATCTTATAGTATTACTGGAAAGGCCTCTGGTGAACAAATCCCTCCCCCCTGGTGGATTATCTATGTATTGCATGTATCTAATAATATACATCAGGTTTTTCAAGAAAAAAAAAAATCACACTGATCATGTAGAGGGCCTCAAAACTCATAAATCAAATTTGATACGCTTGACATTATAGGGTTCATTTTCTTATTTGGCAACACTATTTGTATATTGTGATGGTGGGATTTAAATCCCTGTTGATACAAAAGCATAAATCATATAAAACATGTATATAACAAAAAATGAGGACATGGAGACCTTCCCTTATTATTTTTCCTGGTCACTTCAGTGCTTTGGTGTCATTGAGAACTGTAAATGTAGGGTTTCAGTTATGTTTTAAATATTATTTTACTCAGTGATAGAATATAGACGATGGTAAAGTGATACCTGTCAGCTGAGGGTGGGGTATTTCCTACTGAGGACTTTCAGGTTGTGTGTATATTTACTAAAGGTGTGTGTGTGTGTCTGTTTTTGTCACTGACATAATGACTTCACATGTGATCCACTGTGTGCTCATACAACACTCCTATAAAACACACACACACACACACACACACACACACACACACACACACACACACACACACACACACACACACACACACACAGTTGGGTGTGAGCTCCTCGGGTTCAAGTCCATGTTCAAGTGTTCGAACAGAATCAGGAACAGACAGTCAGACCACAGCGTTGAGGACCTGAGGAGGAGGAGGAGGCAGAAGAGGGGCATCATGGGTATGTACACCGTGATAAAGCCATAAATGTGCAGGATGTTTATTTCTGTATATAGACTGTAGTGACAATGAAACAGAAACTGTGAGGTATATTCAATGTGTGGGTGGTATCGCAGCAGAAAAGTCTAGATGTGAGGGAGCTGACTTTTTTTCAGGCTGCTTTTACTCACAATGATTTTGAACATTTTAGTGTGCCGGCTTTAGCCCGTGGGTCACATGTTGACACCCCTGCCTTAGAGTTTATGTGTCACCTTCACAGCATCTGTCATTTTAACACAGTAGCTCAGACTAGACCTCCTTTTCTCCATCCTTTTCTCTGTTTTCTAAAAGGAGGCATCCAGCTTTAGGGTGTATTACCATCGTCTGTTAACTGAATCCTTAACCTAAAAACATCAGTTCTACCAAAAGCCTCTTGTGTTTTTGCAGCTGTTAAGGACTAGTGAATTGGATACAATCAGGAATTTCACCACTAGACATCACTAAACATCACACACTGAACCTATTTTACATGAAATATCAAAACCATAGTTGTGGAAAGATTTGTTTGTGCAAAATATGCTGCCAGGGTTTTTTTTTTATGTAAAAACAAATATAGTATTTCTGAGGTACACTGAAGAACAATTGGAAGTATTATATAGATTTCCAAGATAATTATAGACAAATAAATCACATTTAAGAAAATAATCTATTTTTACCATTCCCCAAACTGTTGGCCAAGACTATGATATGAAAGATTTTCTGTAGAGAGTAAAGTATAAACTAGTGCAATAATAATGCTTTAATTTTCGCCTGACCTACAAGTAAGTGTTGGTTTATTTATCTGCAGAGACACTGTGCTCTGCCTACATTTTATTATCTTACTCATTCGAGCATGTTGCAGTTGAGTACAGAGTGTATTCATTTATATATTTCTGTATACAAATATACTTTTTGAATGTTGATCATTTCTTTCCTGCTTCTTTTTCTTATACTTGCATGGAGCAGCTGTAGCCCACAACAGTTTTCTCTGGGATTAATAAAATATTCTGAATCTGTGTGGTGTTGGTACAACGTGCAGAACACACTGTATATGAACCTAATTCAAACCTTAGAAAAACAGTCCATGGGGCGTCTGGATAAGTCAGACTGGACCAGACCTTAAGTGAACCAGGGGCCATGGGCTGCTCCAGGTCACCCAGGCACCTGCAGAGGAAGGCCCCCAGGGGTCACCAAGCCCTTCATTGTAATATACGATACAGGCCACTGGTCCGCTGTGGGTCTGACGGACCGAGACCAAAGCTGAGCTACTGAGACCTCTATTAGCCCTCTTCCACCAACATGGAGCCTGGGCCATTCCAGGTCACTGGACTCTGTGGAGCACTTCGACCAAAAATGAATTAGTTCAGAACCTAGAATGTTGGTTCTTAACTGGTACCAAAAACTGCAGGTCTTAGGTTCATGTGGACATGTCACATTCAGCAAGAAAAGACAAAATGGAGACAAAGGATTGAAACCCAAAATGTCTCTGGAACAATACTTTAGGGTTGACAGTTGTTAGAGTAAAACACATCATTTGAAGTATCAATTAGTTTTCATAGTTAGAATAGAAGAAAAGGGGAGAGGCCTCTGTCATCAACTACATAAGATGAAAGTGATGCAAAACAACAACAAAAACAACTTAAAAGATGCAAAAATTTGGAAAAAGATGAAAATAGAGATTTTCAGAGGTAAAGGAAAAGACAGTAAAGTCTGTTTGTGGGAGAAGTGAAGACTGTCCATGAATTACATCCCATTACATGCATTTATTCAGAATTGTTTTGACAAAAGAAGAATTAGTAAAAATTGTTTTTCATAACAAATTGTGAATTCAAAAAAAACAAAAAAACCCCTGGTCAGATGGGTGACTGCTCACTCACTGCTTTCAACAAATTAGTTAACCTTAATATTCGAAATTCAATTGTCGGGGGTGATTTTAACTGTCATCTAAACCCACTCCTAGATAAATTTCCGGCGGGTAAACATTTGTCACCTCAGGCCAAGATCATTACATCACTTTGTGAAGAGCTAGCATATGTAGACGTATGGAGAGCACAACATCTGATGGACAAGGAGTTCACTTTTTTTTCCAAAGTACATTCATGTCATACACGAATTGACTATTTCTTTGTTCCAAAAGTTATATTACCATCAATTATATCCAGTTCTATAGGTAGTATATCCATATCTGATCACGCTGCGGTCTTTATCCAGTGCAGCACTGGGAGTATGTCCAACAAGCCTAGAAGGTGGCACTTTGAACCCTCTATACTATATGATAAAAATTTTACAACATACTTTGTAGAGGAATTCAAAATATTCTTATCAATCAATGCAGTTTCCACAGATGACTCATCATTACTATGGGAAAC
>JAPTYQ010000008.1:25341527-25358751 GCA_029814465.1 Ostorhinchus cyanosoma
AGCAAAAAATAATCCCTTTAATATTCACGGCGATAACTATCATTGTGAACGGATATACGCATCTTTGTCATGGCGCTGTGTTAGACCCTGACACTTAGACATGGTGAAGCAGTTGAAATCATCAGTCTGAGCACAGGTGGAAGACAGGAGCTTAGCTGGTAATAGGAGGGTTCAGGAGGCACAAAGGTGCGCCTCAGGTGTCTGCTTCTTTGAGTTATACACTCAACAAAGTGGGTCAGTTTTCATCAAACAAACACTTTGATCCTACTTCCTTGCTGCAGCATGTTTTCATTTAACAGCCTGTATATTCTTTCACATTCACTTCAGCATTAAATCCAACAGCAAGTCCATGTTTGTGTTTCTTGAATCGATGTTTGACAGAAACAAACACTAACAGGATAACGTCTCCAGGAATTTCCTGAGGAGATGTTTTCTATGTATCCTCACATCTGAACGGCTGTATGTGAATCTGCACGTACTGACAGCTGGGACTTATTTCTCCAAATAAAAATGTCCAGATTGAGACAAGTGCAGCTCTAAAGTATTAACTTTAAAGGTCAAAATCATGAAACCCCACCGTCCTCCACTCCCGCCCTCCCAGCAGCGTCCTGTTGTGCTCCCAGCTTGTTCTGCTCTTCGCATTCCTGTTCTTCACAGATCGATCCGATGCTTATCTGTCAAGGTGGTGAGTAATTCCTACCATCACAAAAGATGGGAGCAAACGGAAAAAACAACCACCACTGACATTCCAGAGATATTCCTCCCAAGTGCATTGCATCTTTGTGGAAAAATGTTATTGCATGCACACACTGCCTTGTTCGGAAAAGTACACAAGTTCTCTGTCACACAGGGCTTAACAGTCTTAATAAGACATATTTAGGAAAGATTTCCACCCAGTGTACACGGAGGGCATCCAGACAGAGTTGAAATTAGTCAGTCATGTAGGTGGTAATGTGGCCTGCATGACCTTAGCAAACCAGACAGGTAAACAGGAGTGGCGTGTCTTTTCATGTTCCATACTGCAGTGCATGAGTATCTAATTTAAAGATGAAAAATAAATAGGCAGCAGCTGAAGTACTGAAGACTTGTGAAGAATCCATACAACATAAAACATATGTATCACTCTCTGAGATGCTTTAAGTGCCTAAAAGTACACTTAGTTTACTCTCCAACTCTGTTCCACTGTAAATGATGATCATAAAATAACCACTTTTCATCGGATTCAGCGACTGATTTAACTGCTTTTGATGGACGACCCTAATTTCCTGGAGGAAGTGATCTCACCTTTGCTGCAAAAAGGGGTAATATGCATACACAAGACTACAACACGCCACTTGTGGGCATCTCCTGGTGGTAAACAGAAGTGTGTATATGTTTGAGAGGTGGTGGAGGTCATGGAAATGCACAGCATCATTAAGCTGTCACACATTACAGTACAGTAAAAGTTCATAGTTTCTCTTGTGTGGCCACGCTGGAGTAGGGCGCCGACTTCCCCTATGTGTCACTAAAACAACACACACTTAGGCTTCAAGTTCACGGACAGGGCCAAAGGGATTTTATTGCCCATTTGCAAATCTAAATGGGAACAAATCTAAAGGCAACATTTAAGAGGGAAAATATCAGGGTAAAGTCTATCATATAATTTGTGGTTTGTTTGGCTTTTAATCAGAATAAAGAACAGTGTAGTTTAGATTAGTTGTTTTTTTTTTCTCTAGAATTTGGGTTGTACTTTGGAAAATTGGCTTCATTTAGTGCAGAGCATGTAGCTGATCTTTCTAATATTTGCCACACACCAAAACAACTCAGCAGCAGTGGAAGCCGTGACGTTGTTACAACCTGGCTCGGTCAACGCTTATGCACTTCTGTGGTTATTTAGTCAGTGTCAGCCTTTCATCTTCCCCTTTGCCCTACCTGACTCTGCATTCGAGGTTTCCTCCGCAAAGTGGTGAGTTAGCAGGGAAGGAGCCTGATGCAAGCGCTATTTGATACGCTGAGGTTTTCCCCTATTGACAGTTAATGGGAATTCCTTTGCTAGCAAGATACGTAGCTGTGCAAAACAGCCACTGTGGAAAAAAAGAGGATGCTATTCTCTATCCAAGAACAATTGGCCCATTGTAATGAGTTAAAGGTAATGATAAAGAAACCAGAGACTGATGTAAACAGAGATTATATCAGTCTACCAGCAAAAATATACACCCCCATCATGGCACGAGATGCCTTCCAGTTAAAACGACAGTCATTTCAAAGCCTATCTTTGTTTAGCCCAAGCACTGAAATGACATGCCAGTGAATGAATAAGTTCTACACCCATGCCAACACGCTCATGTGGTTACTTTAGCTGATATGCTGCCATGTTTTACACTCTAATAAAACCTAATTGGGTTCCAGTTCAGAGAAACACATAAAGCACCTCACACAAATCTTTGCCCCAGGTGTAAAATCAAATTCACTACTTTCACTGCAGCCCTGCGACCGCAAGTCTCACCACACAGTCACTCATGCTGTTGAGTTCTTAATCACTCACTGCATCGTATGGTAATGCCTGTGTCATTACATTACATTTTGGTCCACGGTTATTACAGTTAACAAAAACTACGACTACAGCTAGGCGGTGAGGAAATAAGAAACCAAACAAAATACAAAAAATAAGAACTGCAATGAGAAAGGCAACAAAAATAAAATAATACAGAACAGACCTGTTTTTTTTTTTTACCCCCGATGTTAACGTTTCATAGGTGAATTTCATGGACCCTCATGTCCATTCAAGAGCCTGTTTTGTGTTTGTTCTTAGTTAATTTCACTGCCATCCTGCTCCTGAGTTCAGCTACACTCGCTCGTCATTACCGATCGTCCAAACACCAGCACAAAACAGACTCCAACACAAACTTCAGTTAAGCAGACAAACATGTGGATCCTGAATATTGATCAAAACTAAGATTTCTATTTTGTTTTTTTTATTATTTAACTGTTATTTACCAGAAAATCCCTTGAGATTAAAATCTCTTTTTTGAGGAAGACCTGGCCAAGATTAAAACTAAACCTATGTAACACTTTTAACAAACAATGGTTTTGTAAATTACAGCAGATGTCACATTGTTACAGCATCTACAGACCAACGCTATGTTTAAACCCTTTAAAAAATGAACGCTGAAATTATATACAGAATAAATAAATAGTGAATTCCCTAAAATAGAAATAAATCTACTTAACTTACAAAAAACCAAACCAAACTGAAAGAGATTAAAAATGAAAACCAATGGACATTTAAATACTAGAATAACTCTTCTCGGTTCACACAGCGTCTCACATTCAAACAAGGTAGATTATTCATGTTCATCTTTGAACATCTGGCTCAAAGAAGGACACATGGGCACCAGTGTGTGAGAGAAACAGAATGAATCTCTGAATCACTTTGAGATCAAAGTGTGTGTCGAACACAGGAACACACCCACACAGGCTTGTGCAGTTACAAAGAACACACGCCAGTCCAGACCAGGCTAATATCTACCGTAGGTGCAAACACAGACCATGGCACATTATTAAACTACTCTCTGATTTGTCCCTGTGGCAGGAGGTCTCTTCACCCACAGCAAGAACATTTTTCATGTTTTGGGAGAATTTTGAACTCTGTCCAAAAACATCACGCTGCAAGCAACCAAAGAGTTTAGAAAACATGACATCACAGTCAGGAAAACCGAGAGGCTTGCAATACATCTGGCAGCTTTGCATGGTTTAGCTGCAGACGACTGTCAGGGAGATGGATGAACACTTCACCTTTGGAGCTCTGCTTATTGAGGCTCTAAAGTCATTAACCAGTGATTATTAAATACCTACACCCTGACACATTCTCTGAGGCCAAAGAGCTGCATCTGTCCAAGTGCAACAAAATGCATACTGTTCAGAAGGAAAAACCAAATATATCTAATGAATTTATACATTAACTCTTCATCCAGTGTAAATATTTGTCAAAAGTTGAATCCTGTTACTTAAAGCCAGATATTTAATACAATAAAAGATGAAAAAATACCAAGTGGCGGACATCTGTTTTGCACCTCTAAACCATATTTTGTGGTTGCACCTCTACCCCCTGCTGACACAGTCCCATTTCTCTCCTGAGGAGCTTGTCAACATCACTTACTGAGATAAGAGGAGCAGTCTGACACAAGTTGGCATGAAGTGGTAAAAAATGAAATTCATGTTTTCAAGGCACTTTGATGATGAGCATTGGGAAAGGGGGTGCACATTTTGAACAAACCAAACCTCAGCTTCTAATCTTACCTCTGCATAGGTTCTGCTCGTCTGCAGTGAATCCGAGGGCACAGCGTATGGTCCGGATGGGCTGCGAGCCACCACCACCACCACCTGCTGCACCACCGCCGCCTCCACCTCCACCTCCTCCTCCTGCTCTACCGCCTGGGTAAACCCGTGGAGGGGGCTGAGGCTGGCTTGGTGGTGCTGGGGGAACAGGAGGCAGTGGCTCTGGCAGAGGCACCTGCTCCCCTTCTTTACTGATGTAGATGACGGCGCTCTTTGGTAGGCACAGGTAGCCGCCAAAGTGGTTTATGCACTGCATCCCTCCTTTGCAGGCATCATCTAACAAGGCACATTCATCTATGTCTAATTCATAGAGAAACAGTGTGAGAAAACATATAAGTAACAAAACATAGAAGTCACTTGATTAAATAGATGATTTATGTAAAAACAGCTCTATTCACAGTCATATACATGTCTCACCTCTGCACTGCTCTCTAACACGGTCATACTCATATCCTTCTGTGCACTGTGAGACAGAGATGAAGGTTTATGTAACTGTCACCTGATGCAAACCATTAAAAACGAGCCCAAACCTCTGCACACTACCGCAAAGGCGTCAATACATACATGTTAATAAAAGCTTCAGTTCAAACTGCATTAAAGAGATCAGATTTAAATGTACTCACTGTGTAGGACACAGGTTCCTCAGCCTCCTGAGAGAGGACGTGTGTGAAAAGCGCACAAAGACACACGCAGATCCCCAGCATGTCGACCAAACCTCAGGATGCACTATCAAGACAAAACGCACAGGAACCAAATGGATCGAGAGCGCGAGAAGATCATTTTTGCTTGACAGGCCAACAAGTTTTAATACCAGTTATTACATCATTGATGGCATTGCTTAACGAGTCCCAACATCTCCCGCTGCTGGCGTGATGTTTATGTTGGCAGAGCTCCAGCTAAATCTGCGACTTCAACTGAGTGAAGTGTTTTTCTGCTGTTTTTCTCCAAAAGGATTAGTGCGTAACACGCGTAAAGGTCGTGCGTAAACATGTCCTTGCGCCAGACCAGTCAGTCTCGGGGGTCACGTTGATTTTAAAATACAAGAAAAAGCTTAATCCAATATATTTTGTTTTGTTTTTTGTTTGTTTGTTTCTGGTGCCACATTGTGCAGAGATCTACCGCTTCTGGGGGAAAAAAAATCACCGCGTCGGAAACAAGTGGATTTCAATCAGATTATTTTACATGTTTTAAGAGAACATATCCACATCCCACTCTCTATCTGTGGTGTTTGGCTTCTTTGGTGATCTGATAAGCGCTGTATGCGGTCGTTTTGTCATCCTGTGCAGCCTTGGCGACGTACCTACCTGGAATTACCTGCGGATCTCCAGCTGTCCCTGTTGTGCAGAACGCAGCCGTGGAAAGTTTGCTTGAAATCCTTCTGTGCGCGCAGCAGCAGCAGCAGGAACAGCAGCTGGCCTTTGTGTTGCACACGGTGCGCTGGATGTTAGAAGGTTGTCGGAGTGCAAGCAGCACTTCTGATGAACATGCGGTTCGTGAAGTATGACATGCTGGGGGCGGTGTACCGGGGCAGGTTGAGCTCAGGGTTGTTCTCCCACCGGGGTGCAGGATCAGGGAGCTCCAGTGGCTCCCTCTATAGACTGACGACCAGCGATAAAAATGCAAAAAAGGATGGCATCTATCATATCTTTTAAAAGCTTTACATTATTACTCTGATAGGGCATTCCTGTCACAGAGATAATTTCCACCCTTAGAAGTGAAATGTTACCACTTTGTGCGCATATGCAATAAACCCAAGAATTTACTGATGCAATAACTCATTATGGATTATCCAGTTAAACTTTAATAAAACGTGTCCTCTGTGGAACATTTAATGACTACAATGTTCTTTAAGACTCCTGTGGTGAGTCTGGAGTGTGATTTGTTACTATGAAAGTTGTTTTTTTTAGTACAATTTATCATATTTCATATATTGTGTATTTGGCAAATTCTATTTTTACATTTTATGTAGCTGTTCTATCATTCGTTTGACCTCTGAAAGATGAGAGTTTGTAGGTTTTCTTACCCTGTGGTGCAGGGAAGAACCTCAGTGAACAGTGTATGTGTGTGTATGTGAGCAGCAGGTGGTAAAATCCCATCATCTGTTGAAGACCTCTGTCAGCAACCACTACATTAGCCTCTAATACATTTCACAGTGTTTACAAGATGCCTGTGCTTTAGGAACATCTGTTGGAATTGGCATGGCTTTCTAGATTTCCCATGGGTGAAAATAGAGCAAGTGATTGTGTGTACGCATGTGTGCATGTGTGTGCCAACAGCCTGCTGATAGGAGGGGGAAGAGGATGAACTTGGCACTGCCTCCTTTAAAGGCTGACCCTGTGACCTTTCCTTAGAGGGCGTGGGTGACAGAGGACTGCATAGACAACATGTTGGGTAGTGTGATATCCTGAAGGTGATTTTTTTTTTTTTTTTTACCAAAAAGATGCAACTCTCATCGAAGATACAAATCCAGTGTTTAATGTCAAAGGGCTTTTAAAGTTTAACAGATTTAGGATTAAATGCTCAGCTGTCATTGTCTGCTCCCTTGATCACAGAATAAAGATAATGGCTTTGCAAATGAATGTGAAAATAACAATTACCCCTGTAAAAGAAATAATTGTTCTGTCTCTTTTCTAAAAGTTTATTTTACTTGGCAAGAGATTTAACAGATGCACAAAAAAGCAGAGACACACTGAGATAAAAAACTTGATTAATCAAAGCCGTTTTGACGTAGTTTATAGAGATTAATAGGAGAGTTTATCCAAGACTGATGAAAGAGGATGAGAGAACATTCCCCTTAGTCCTATTCCTCATTGGAACCAAATGAGACAGTTGTGCTTGCTAATCACAGAGGCGAGGCTGAGGTGGGAGGCTCCCCCCAGGGTGCATCTCTACGTGTGAGAAAGTCTCCACAGAAATGTTACTGAAGTCAAAGCAGATGATCCTTCTCACACCACCATCACAGAGGCACACAGAATAAAAAAAAAAAACTTAATGACAACAGAGAAGAGCAAGAAAATCATGTCAACATGACGTCGAGTGACCCAGGTGTCCTATTTGGTGAATGATGAACATGAAGGAACTTAATGTACCAAATAACACATATATTTAAATGTCAGAGTGATAGATTGGACCATAGCTTAACATAAGTACTGCTTTGAGTTTCACAACATCTCTGTGATCATTATAACCTAATCCCTGAACCCACAGCGATGACTAACATAGACACACACATACACACACTCACTTCAAGTAAAAATCCACCAAGTGTGTCAAGTATATCACAGGGAATCTGTTTATTATCACAGCCCTTGAGAGCAGATATACAGTTTCAGAACTTCTTTACTGAAAGCTAAGCACTTTTTCCAAAGCATAAAAAGGAGTAAGTACTTTGACGCTTCTTTCGATGCTGAAGGCAATGCATCAGGTACTGTTGGCTATTCAGCATCAGCCAATCAGTTCCTGATGCAGTATCATCCACATCAGAAAGCTCATCCTTCACCCCGACGGTACTGCAGGGGCAATGAACGCCGTGACATATTTTAGTCCAACTCTAATATCTCCAAATAGTAAGATGAGTGATAACCCAGAGTCATGACAAACAGCGATTACTATTCTTTTCATCTAACAATAATACAATAGCTAATACTGTACAGTACACATCATTGTAAGTCAAGATGGCAGCAGAAGCATCTGGAAAGTGAATTCATGCAAATTCAGAATGGGCATGCATTATGAAAGAACTGCAAGAGATGAGGCTGCACTTCAAAAGATTGTCAAGAATTTTTTTTTTTTTTAAAGTGAGGAAGGGGGATGTGAGAGGAGGAAGAGCAGACACAGAGGGTGTCTGTGAAACGCGTTTGTGTAATTGCAGTGACATCTTCATTGAGAGGCCTCCATCTCTTTCCTGTGTGCTCCAAAGGGCGTCTCTGATGCCGGTCGATGGGGAGAGCAGCCGAGGCGCTGTGTTTAGCATAATCCCAGAGGCCATTGTGAGAGCAGCTAGTGAACGACTCACAGTTGCCAGCTGAGATTTCACCAAAACACAGCAGAATACAAGAAGAAGGGGATGAGACAGGAAAATCAGAGGTGGAGGAGGGGGAAGAATGTGGAAGAAACTCCGGCAGGAGATAGGACTGCACAGGCGCTAGCGGTAGTAATGAAGAGGAAAAAAGCTTATGTGCCAAATATACTGCATGGAATGTGAAGAAAGTGATACTTTATGTCTTCTGTTGAGTCATTAGGGGTGGCAGTGCGGTCGTGCATCAAGGCAGTTATGGCTATGCCCGCGGTGAAATGTGCAGCTTGCACAGCACAAGTACATCAAAGAGGCAAAGTATAAAGTGTGAAACATGTTTTCAACCAGGTGGACTGCACCTGTTAGGCCTTATTCAGGGCTGTAATTTAATCATCTTCCCCTTCTCTTGCTTTTATACAGTTCTGACTTGTAACAGTCAGGCATACAGTAAAAAGATTAAGCAAAGCTGACACATGGAAACAGTACTTCTATTGTGAAAAGATTATTACTTTAAAGTAGAGTGTGAAATCCTCTTTTTTTCACTGTTTTGGCTGAGCAGATGGTTTCTGGAACCACTTTTGGGAAGCAATTTACCTTCTAAAAATGCTTCTAAAACAACAAAAGGAAAAAAAACCCAAAGTGATAAAAGAAACAGGGTGTAACTTTTTTTTTTTAAGTATACATTGAGGTTATTGATATGTACAGTGCACAAACTGCAGAATCTCTCCAGGTGAATGTGAGAAAATAAAGCAACATCACAGTTGCCTGCAGAGATTACCCAGTCAGTCCTCAGATTCTTCACTCGTATGAACGCTGTCGTTTATCCACACCCACCCACGCACACACCCACACACACGTAGGTCTGCGGTGGGTACGTGTTATATCTAAGGGAGTCAATCGGCAGCAGATGGTTAACACAGATCAGGATAAAGAACAAGCTTTGACCCTACTCCCCCACGATTCCAAAAGGTCCTTGGTTACCATGGTGACAGGGCCAGGGCACGTGCCTCCCATTGTTGAGCCGTATCCTCAAGGGTCAGCCGCACATCCAGCGAGAGGTCAAATGTCACGCTGGCCTCTCACTGAGGTCACCTTTCACTGGCCTTCAGCCTCTGACCCCGACATACACTGAAACAAATTGGGAAATGGAAGGAAAGGGGGAAGAGAGGTGGAAAAATTAAAACAGAAATCCTCAGTGAATACGATAAGATACAGTATTTGGTCAAAAGGGGATGAACTGTATATTTCAGGTTAATATGACAGAGTGAGTCCAATCTAAGCTGTGTAGTGTACAATGTGGGGAAAATCACTTTGCATGTTACAGTATGTCTCCCTCTAGTGGTGGAATATGATGCCTTTAAAATGACAGTTGGACACCGAGTGTTTTACATGCAGCTCCTTTATCAATAGTTATTATTTGAACAAACAGTGCATTAAATTTATTGCCTATTTTTTGCATCACACTGACAAAAACACAATGATTTTATGCAAAATTTGTGTAAAGTAGCCACTTATTTTCCACATCCAAAGTCTTCTGAGCCAATCTGGCTTACTTTTATGAACCTGCATTATCGGTTAAATCAGACGTACAGTGCGTTCACACGTTTTTGGAAAGTCTTTAGCCGGAGGTGCTGTCTTTTCCCTTGAACCTCGACGCATGTTGGGATATTCAGGTCATCGAGTTGCAAAGTGTTGCTCGGGCGTTGACAAAAGAAAAATCTTAAGTTTATTAAACGGAACAGGCTGACAGTCCACACTTTGTTAGGCAGTGAATGAACAGAGTGGTTTTGACAAGCCTAACCTCTTAAGCTTCGGGTCCCACTGAGCTCGGCACAGCTAGAGCTAAATGCCATCTGTCCCAACATCATGAGCCCCCCCCTCAACCTGTCCCCCAACACTTTAGCATAAAAATCATGCAACACTGCTGTTAAAGGAGAATTAAAATATTTCTCATGATATGATAATGTTGAAACTGAAAATATCTTTGCTGTTTATAATCCATAGGGTTTTCTTTCTTTTCTTTGGTTTTTTTTGTTTGTTATTGTTGTTGTGTTTTGTTTTTTTAAAGGTCCCTGTAGATTGCTTTTTTTTAAAGACTTTAAAGTTGCTGCAATTTCCTTTTTATTTAAGAATTGTGGTCAAACTTACTGTCACCTTGAGTTGTGACTGTTTCCACTTGCAGCCTGGTTCTGCTGTTCAGTTAGATTTGATAAAGCTTACAGAGCAGAGTAGCCGCAGGACAGGAAAAAAAAAAAAAAAGCACAATATACAGTAGTTATTCTGTATTAACCCTGGTAAACTCTCCTATTTTTACTTTGATCAAAAATAAAATGAACAGAAGTTGACATTCTGGACACAGTGTAGCTCTGACCCCATTGTTTAACTGTTTAAATTCTTTGGAATAATGTAGATTGTGCAAACACAGGATGTCACGACTGTTAATGCTGGAAGGTCAGGATCCTGCTGCACATTACTGGACTACCAGACCTATTGAAAACCACAAATTATTGTGTCCTTCGGTTAGTCTCTCACTGTGACTCATCAAAAGCAATTTTACATTCTGTTTTCAACGGGCACTTTTTTTTTTTTTTTTTTTTACGCTTTGCTGACTCGCACATACAGCACAATACGGGACACTGGAATAATGATATCACCGTCCTTTCAGAGTGTTGTCCGCTCCGTTAGCTGTCATCTAATGTTAGGTGCAAAAAATGACCCCTGTGCCCTGTAGCCAATGTGTGCGCCTTAGCACTTCATTAAGGGCCCTGGACCTTAACTGCACAACCAATTGTCTGTCTCTAACAAAAAGACTGACGCATTGTATCAGTTGGAGGTAAATTCATCAAAGCAGGCTGATACAATGGACAGAGCAGCACAAATTATGAAACAGGTCTATAAGGGGCCTCCTGGTGAGCCATATTGTACTGTTTGTTGATGGTCCAGTTTGGACTGAATGACACGGGGTGAGATAACGGCGCGCTGTGTGAACGTATGAGCCCAAATGCAGATGTGAACCTCGGATATGCTGGCGTCTGTAAACGTTGAGCGCATGTGCGGCCTACTCTGCGGGGTCACGTAAAACCATGAGGGGCTGCGGTGGCGTATACAAGGTCAGGCGGACGACCCGGAGAGCAGGGAGAGGTGCACGCTGGCTAAAAACAATTGGGATCTCTGTGAGCTGATGTGACATGAGCATTTGTCCCATCTTACCGTTGAAGGATCCCTACTGTACATGAGAAAGAAGAAAGGAGAATACAAGGAGGAGAGAGAGAGGGGACGGAGGGATAGTAGGACGGAGAGGGTGGGGTGAGCTCGGAGTATGATGCCAGTTCATTCATTGCGGACAAAATGTTGTATTATACACCGAAATGAAGCTAGAACAGCACAGATAAATGAGTGCCATCCAAGAATAAAGCTTTTTTTTGTTCATGGTTCTGTATTTCCGCAATGAGTGACGTATACACTAGGATTACAAAAATGACCCTAAACCAAACAATCTGCTCCCATTCAGAGACTCCATTCAGCAGAGGCTCTTAATTTTGTATAAAACACTTCTCTATAGTTCTGTGGAGACCCGTTTTAATTTGGCCATTGCTCGGCGTGGAAGCGGCTGCCATTTAGCCTCTGCACTGCAGTCTCAGATGAAATGGGCCGATGGCACATCAGACTCCCGACTGTCCGGACCATATTTACATCCCATCTCGGTTATTGGACACATAATTCCTCCACACATCTCTTCAATCTTATATCACTCACACACACGACTGACTACAATTATAATTTCATATGCCTCAGTGTATCGGCCTCCCAAGCAATTTTCTGCCATTTAAATGTGAATTTATGTCTCATGCAAATGAATGGGGAGTCGATTTAGGCCCATTGCAGGACTGGCCTTTTCCCAGGGAGCATTCTGTTATAGGTCTCTGGTCATTTCAAGGTCCTCGTTCATCACATTCATCCAACAGACAGCACAAACACTGACCGAATGACTTCTCTCTACCTTAAACAACACACACTAAATACTAACCGTCTGATTTTTTACAATTTTTTTTTGGCCCGTGATGCGTGATTTTAAAATCATTTCAAGTTCTAATGAGCCCACTCAAATGTCCTCTCTGTATAGTTAAACCTTACTCTCAAAAGTACATGATAATGTGATCACTTCTATCACAGTATTATTAACAGGAACATTTATAGAACCGCTTGTGAAACAAAAAGGTGCTACTTTTCAGTGACAAAAAGGGCTAGTTTTTTCCAACTTCCTTCCTAAACTGTAGGAAAAGTGTGACTTTTAAATGTATTCAACTTTTTTTTTATCTAGGAAAGACATCAAGTACAAATTCTTATTTACAGTGACAGCCTGCAGACAGCACAACCTACAATTCCACCTTTTACACAAACTCTAAGCCTAAACCTCTATAAACACAGGGTATTTCAATGATATCCTTCGTAAAGTTTGCACAGAAAGGTTATTTCCTACTTTTCCAGTGACTCTACAGTACAAAATTATTGGTCTCGTACATAACGGCGTCACCTGAATCTAAAACACTTTTCAATATTCCGAGGGTGGCGGCCTCTCATGTCAAATGACACATTTTCAATCCTGATGATAAAATCCTCAACAATTAGTCTGTATCTCATCGGGTCAGTTATTGGCTGGTTTATTAGCCATATCACAACAAGGCACGTGGTAATGTGTGACCTTTACAAAGAGCATTTCTTGACAACCCAACACCTCATCACTTCAGCAAGTTGCCATCCGTTTCTTTCTATATTCAGAAGGTAAAAAATGTTGAGACTTTATACAGAAATTTGATTAGATTTCATAAAAGCTTCTGTACTTTTGTACTTAAATATGCAAAGTATTCATTATAAACTATATGTACTCTAAGTACGTATGTAGTTTTAAGTCGTACACTAGTATATTTTAAGTACTCGTGTACATTGGGCGTCTTCTGCCATGAGTTCATCAGTCACAGGTGAAATACGTGAACCTCTCACCTGATCAAACTGAGTCTGAAAGACAGGACCTTGACCAAATGATCCATCACCTGCTCTTATCGCTACCATAACCAGTCCACCTGCTGCTTATCACACGCACTCTCCAAAACATTTCCCACTATTGCAAAATGTGCAAAATCTGCAACGCTCCCTGCTTCATCTCTTATCCAGAACTCAAGGTCTTCACACTCATTCATCTTATACAACTGCGTTTTGCCAATAAAGCTACATATCACTTCACTGTTGCTCTAGAATGATGTGGTTACTTTTATAAGAGTTGAGTATGTATGCATGAAGATAGAAAAGGTGCAAAAGATGCGGACAAAAAATGCACCTGTTTGTGGCGAACAAGCACAAGGAGAGAAGAAAAAGCAGTTACATATGATGGTGAAGCAGGTACACGTGGGGAGACACAATGTAAGGCAGGCATGCTGGGTAAAATGTGAAGTTAATAAAGCCTGACAGTAGTTACAGGGAGAGCGAGACCTCCAACTCAATTCTACTCCACTCAGTTCTATAGGAGTGACGTTATGATGGAAATGGGAGAAGCGGCCAGTTTGTTGTGCTTTTACTTTGTTAATTTATGAGAATTCAAAACTTTAACTAGAACTGATCAGTGATTCGATCATAGAAATCAATTCGTTTTCATCGTGTAAGGTTAGGGCCCATGATTTTTACCTACTGTCAAAAACACATGGTAAAGTACGACGAGATTTTTTTTTCAAACAACGTCCAGAAAAATGCAGTGTTGCAGCTAAAATGCTGTGTAATTCCAGCCCTGAGGAAAAGACTTAAGGGACCAGAAAAAGAGCTATGCGGCTCACTGTGCATTTGTGATTGATAGTCTCTGTCTGGGCAATAGCTGACTGAGCAACATGTACATCTCCCTTATTCAAACACTTAATGGCATGCACAAATCCTATAGCGTGTTCATTTGAACATGTACGCAGCCTGAGTCAATGTGCATGTGGAGTCTTCTTTAAAGTAACACACATCAGACCACTGCTTGTTTGAGGATGGGAAGCATACCATGTATCTAGATAGATATCCATTGCTTGGACTCCAACCTAGTAGCTCTGTCTCACATCGTCTCTTTCTCCCGTCATGGGATACTGTTGATCAAAAGAGAAAAACAGAGAAAGAATCTTTAATCACTAAAATCTTAGGTAAATATACACAATATGCGTGTCATTATCCTTTACTGATAACATGGATGGACAATGCTGCATACTACAAGAGTACATTTTCCTCCCAATCCTTGATCCTGTCACGTCTCTGTTGTCTAGTGCCAAGACATGTCTGGTCTGGCTTTTGGCCAGGCTGGGCTGGTCGCCACCACGGCCCCAGCAGCAGCCTAGCAGACAGGCCTAGCTTAATGCTGACACATCGCTAACATCAGCCAGGGAGAGGAGACCTCTGGGAGATGCTGAAACATCAGCACAGCACCATTTCAGATTTACAAGGAGGGATAGACTTCTCATCTGCAGTAAAATTTGAAAAAATGTCACACTAACATGTGCAGGACGTTTTAAAGAGCGTTGCTTTAAAGGCTGGATGATAACATGTATTTAAAGATACTTGTGATAATGAATTAAATTACGCAAGTACGTTGGAGATAGTTACGCGGTGCATCATAGAAAAGCATTAAAATGAAGCCGTCACAAAACTAAACAAATTTAACAGAAATAAACAATAGTGTATTGACAGGCCTCAGTTTCAGCAGAATCAGTTCAATGCACCATCTTACACGAGGTGGAGCAGTCTGCAAAAACAGAATACAAATGGTTTACATGGTTTTACTTAAATAGTAGTCAATATTAAATTGTACGCTCCAACAATTTTTTTAAAGTATCATTTATGAATAGGACGGTGCGAGCACACATGAAACCTGCCGATTCCGCCATTTCCTAACAAAATCCATTAAACAGCCTTTTCATTTATTAAACCAGACCGAATTTAAAACATTAGCAGGTGTCAAATTTTCTGTAAATGTTCTAAAATCAAACAGAAATCCTTGTTAAATGAGCAGGATCAGCACTAAGGCACTTGCAGACACTTGCCAGCCTTTTTACATGATTTTCATTCACATTCATATGATTATAATGGCTGCCCTTTGTGCTTAGCATGGCATGCAAATGAGATTGGCAGGAACGAGCGTGTGTCATCGATATGCACAGCTATAACCAGGAGTGCCTCTGATTGATGATGCAAACCTTCTCCCTATAGCCTTGTTTTGTGACCTCTGACTCCTCACCCCTCGAGGGGTTAAACTTATTACCCTCTGACTCCTGTGACCTCTGCTGTGAAAGGAACGAGATTGAAGGATGACCACAGCTTAGGTCCTATTGGCCCGCGCTCTGACCAAACTGTGGCCAGAGGGTTGACCATCCAAACCCTAGAGGGATGTGACCCTGGCCCCGCCACACGCTCTGTGGATAATACTATTAACAGGTCAATACAGGCCGAAAAAAAAGGGGGGAAGAGAATGAACGCTGCTTTAACCTAAAAGATGAGCAGAAGAAAGGGATGAGGGGGGTGATATTGTTGTAGGAACAGATTTGCAGGATGGATTTGAAGGTTATTTGTCAGGCCTGTTTGGACAACTGGGTACCAATTTGATTTCCAAACAGACGAGCAATGACTTGGATAAAATTTAACACCAGCGATGAATCATGCAGGACTGTTCTAAAACTTTAACAAAGCTAATAAATATATATATAGTTCTGTCCAAATTCTAAACTCATTACTGTATCCTAAATAATAAAGAAAATGCTCAAAAAGTGAGTCAGTTTGCTGAAATGTGTCATAAAAACGTAAACAGTTTGAGGGGGGGGGGGACTAAACCACACCTTTTAGCATCGACATCCTGGCAAATCAGGCCAAAGCTCAACGATTCAAAAAAAATAATAAAATAAAATAAAAAATTACTTCAACATAAGTACACAAATAAATACAGAGGATAAAATTCAATGGGATTTAGGAGTAATACCTTAAATATTGCTCGAAATATTGGATCCAAGAAGTGTTGCCTCACAACGTGGCTCCACTGCTAGTATGAGGAAAGAGGAGTGGAGTGGGTGTCTGCCAGTACAGCACGTTATATGCAAGACATGTGCTCCTCCACTCACACAGCCCATGTTACAGGTTCATTGGCCATTTTGTCGTCATCTCTCCGACTTATTTCTCCAGCATATGATCTGGAGTGGCCTGTGATTAATTTAACCTATAGCGTGAAACAAAATGGTACTAAAATTCGGAAATAATAATCAATAAATCTGCAGTAGGGCCAAAACTCAACTGATTTGCAGTGTCGTTAGTGAATCTGTTCAACACACGCTGTGCAATATTCAACTACTATCGCACTTAAAAAAAAGTCACAACTTCACTCTTTTCATGTCCAACTCTTGCACTTTTTCACCACTATCATTACTACATCCCAACAAACAAAATGCAGGTGCTTTTAAGACCTATTTTTACTAGTAAAAAGTAAAAGCGTCTACTCAAACATCATGGAAAGGCATATAAAGGGTAAACATAATGCGCTTTTGTCTCCCTCCACCCCCAAGAGGTAAGAGGCTGTGAAAAAAATAAAATAAAAATGATAATAAAATGCAAAACTAAGTAAGGCAACAAACAAGTGAAGCCTTGACCCCTGTAAAAAATTAGTTTGGAAGAGGAATTGCAAGATAATAAATTGGTGCTGAGACACATGCAGTGAATAGAAACCATTCAGCTAAAGTTATCAGACCTGCGGCTACAGTGGAGCTTGTAAACAACCATACAAGCTTGCATTCAGCCTCTAACACACACACACACACACACACACACACACACACACACACTCAAACACACAGACATTAGCAGCAGAGGCTACTGGATTACTCTGACACA
>JAPTYQ010000008.1:25365443-25378281 GCA_029814465.1 Ostorhinchus cyanosoma
CAGGGGGAGGGGGGGGAATAAGGGGTGGTGGGCTGGTGGCTTGGAGTGAGTGAGCAGAGGTGGGGTAGTGGTGGGGCGGGGGGACAACAAGCCTTACCCCTCACCATCTGCTGCCCAGGCTAAGTGAGGACAGGGGTAGGGCCAGAGTGCAGGGTGGAGTATGCGAGCGTGTGCGCGTGGAAACACACGTGTATCTGCGTGCACGCACCTGTTAGTGTGTCAGTGGGTGGGTGGGTGAGTGGAATGGCAGATGGACAGGGCATACTCCTGGCACCGCAGCCTCGATGTTAGTCATCCCACATTAAGGAGGAGCCCCCTTCCCCCACATTCCTAACCCCTACTACCTAATCCACTGTGCCAGCCAATTCTTTATGTTTTGCTCAGTTTGATTAAGACATCCATGATTAGAGACATTATGAGCTGCGCGACAGTGTGTGTGTGTGTGAACGGCTTATCCATACGGCTGTTTACTGTAAGCAAAGCCAAACAGACAGAACCCCTTTTGCCCCCACCCCATTTTGCAAAATTACCTTATTATCACATCCTGTGCATGTTGTTTAGCACTTTCCCCATCCATAATATTGAATGAAAGTCTGTACTTTATTTGAAACTGAATATCTTTTTAATTAGCTATAACTGAATAAATGAGGTTCATGCTACATTTTAAAGCCTTCCTTCACCGTCGCATGTCGTATACTTGTGTATGCCTTGTCCACAAGATGGATGAACCGAGGCTGCAGTTTTTACCCATTTTCGCTGCTTATTTGTATTTTTTATAGTAAGTTTCATACGATACAATCACATGGTACTTTTTATTTCATTGTACTTGTTATAATGACATTGATGATATTCTATTCCTGCAGACTAAAATACTGGCATGTTCTTATTTATGAATGTATTTCAGTTCTGCTTTCTTTGCATTTTCTAACTATATTGCATGCTTCTATTCTTACCAGCAGTAGTGAAGTGGGAGGATGCTCATATACGCTGCTATATGCTCCTTTTTGGGACGAATCTCAGATCTACAGCTCACTCATGCATAAGATGGATTCATGGTGACTTTAAGGCAGCCACATCTGGCTATCTCCAACTCATTTTTAGATTGGTACTGACAATTGATCAATACTCGCCTGTTTTTATTCCACGTGTCTGCATGTATGGCTGTAACCTGGCCCATCTAAATAAATGTTATTCATTTTAGCTAGGACTCTTGAAGATGCTTTATCTCAGCAAGTCTTTCAATAAAATACACAAACACCTCTGCCACCCCAGACTAAACTACACCCTGTTTGACACCATTTCCCCCTTGCTCTGTGTTCATTTACAGTATCGCTGAGCTTCACGCTGCATTCCCCCCCTCCTGTTAAAAAAGGGGTCAGAGCAACAGACAGTTCAGTCTTGCTGAGCAGTAATCTGAAAATGCCTGTAATCCTCCACACAGAGAGCCCTTCTGGAGACTGTGGTGTAGTGTAGAGAGGTGCGGCCTCGTCTCCGTTTAGCAGCCATGTGTCTGACCAAGCTTGACACGCAACCAGAGCTTTACAGCTGCCAGGACACACACTGAGAGATGAGGCAGAGCAAAGCTGCCCAGGCCACTCACTGGAATAATTATGCCATTTTCGCCCCATACAATGCAAGCATGAGTGCAGGTCACTGAACTTATTCAACTCTGTGTTAGAACAAGTAGGAGCCAGTAAAATCACTGGTTTGTGAACGCTGTAATGAATACACAATTACAATAAGCACCGTTTGAAAAGCTGCAGTAATGTTGAGTTTAATAACACACACTACACACTGCACAGTGAGAACTGTTTACTTGGCAGCAGCATCTTCACCAGCAGCATTTTATCAGACAACACTGCTGCAGATGACACTTGGTACGTTCAAGTACACTTTTGTGTTTCCATGGGATTTCTAGAACGGTGAAGTTGCAGAAAAGTTCCTGAAATAAACTGGAAATTAGTGCATCATCTCAACATGCATTTGCACATGAACGCCGTGCATTTGTGCAGACATGAAGTGCACGTGTTGTGAGGCTGCGTGATTTGTGCGCGTCTCGTGTCCTGGTTCGAGGTGTCAAACATACCTTAGGAGAACATCTGAAAGCCGTGTTTTCGGTTTGAACAGTGTGGCTTTGGTTGCACCTTGTGTGTTCCAGCTCCACATCCAGGACGAACAGGACTCCTGCGACTATCTACAGGACACAAACACAGCTCATGTTAACAATCTAAGCATGTGGGCGCGTGTCTGCGCCACCATCAGCGCCCACGGAGAAGTTGTTACCTGCATTTTGGCCGATGTGATTTTGTCTATTCTGTAGGTGTGGGGGTCTTCCGTGTTGGCTTTGTTGAATTCAAGCACAGCGAACTCTGCAGCCGTCCGGACATCGGTCCTGTTTACGGAGACTTGACGCAAGTGTCCGACCCACGCTTGACCTGCGGCAGTAAAAGCAGCCAGCCACGCAAAGGACACCAGATAAAACACCACCAACATCCTGAACACAGACACACGCCTGAAGGTGCAGAGCTGAGGCTCCCCTGGTCCTGGATGGAACTGGGTTTTGTCCAAATGCGGATTAAATACGACACGAAACGCACACCTGTTCCCTACATGTTCATTAAAATATTGTGCAAACCCACGAAATCAGCCTGCAAACAAACACATCCACCCAGAGGGGCTTTTATCATTTCTAGAATATATCAGGGGAGTCAAAGTCATTTTACTTCAGGGGCCACATTCAGCAAAAGGGACAGTAAAATAATAAAGGAAAATGTTTACATCTAAAATATCCTTTGAAAATGTGAATAACATGAACAATCTGAAATTTCTTAAGAAAAATAAGTACAAGTTTAACAATATTATGCTTGGGTTTATCATTTACACATGTACAGTGGATCTACATACACAGGCAGAATATTGTTAAAACTACTTTTCTTAAAACATTTCAGGTTCATATTTGTTCAGGTTTTCATATTTTTTGTGACAGGATAGTTTGTAGATGCCAACATTTTCATGTAATTTTACTTTTTTTTTAACACTAAAACAAAGAAAATTTTGGAGTTATCATTTATAGGTTATTATTTTACTGGTTCTGATCCACTTGTAACCATACTGGTCTGTATGTGGAAACTGAACTGTATGTGAACCTGAAATGATTGTAATGACCTTGATTGTTAATATCTTAAGTGTAATTTTTACAAGTTCATCCTGTGGGCTGGATCGGAGCCTTTGGCAAGTTGGTTTTGACCCACTGGCTTTGGCACCTTTATATATTTACCTGATAAACTAAGCATACAAATTAATAATAAAAAGCATACTTAAAAATGCCATAATGACCTTTTTGAGGACACGAGTTTAACAGATACATAACACACATAAGTTACCACATTAAGTCTAGTTTGAATGATGTATGAATGTGCATTTATAATATGTGTGATGTAAGAATTACAACAGATCATTCAGGGGGGAAAAAATAGGATAAATATTTTTCATTGTGAATTAGAGTTAATGCCAACATTACTGGGACAAGGGTTCATCTGTGTTTTTTGGAAGATAACTTACTAAATGAAATCATGCATAAAATTAAGGTGTGACAATATTCTCCAAAAAACCCCAAAACAAACAAAAACTACATTACAAAACAGATATTTCTACATTTGTCTAATATAATCAGTCATTTGATTCATGATAAATCAACAGAACATACCTGTACAATTATTTTACTAAATATATATATTTTTTTGTTTTTCTTTTAAAAGGCTGGTTAGTTCCTTCTTTTAGCTGGTGCAAATCTTATTTAATAGTTCAAATAATTCACTGCATTCACATTATTCCCATGAGCTCGTTATACTCAACACTTACTTTTTGATATGGGTAATCTACATAAGAAGAGGCAGATCATCTAAAACAAAATGTCATTTCACACAAACAAAATCAATGCATTTGCACTTATGACATCCACTTGCATTCAAGTGATTCAAGATTCACTTTATTGTTGCACAATGTAGGGAAATTACTCTCGGGTTTCCACCCATGCTCCATTCATACAACACCCCCCCCCAAAAAAAAAAAAACACACAACTCCAAAAAACTAAAATTCCACATATATGGAGGACATAGTGAGCTAAATTACAAAGACCATAGAAGATATGGTTATATTATGGAAACAGAAACAGAACAAAAACCTTGTGAATTTTTGTTTCATATTGTATTGTATCATCCAAAAGGTGCATTTAGTAGCTGTTCTAGAAAAGGCTACACAAACATCAGCATAAATCTAAAAATATTATACACCCATACAATAACAATACATAAAAACAGTTGGTTTGTCTTGGTTTTGTCCTAAAATCAACCACTATATAGAGTATTAAGGCAGGAACACAGTAGTTTTTAAGTCTATTACAACAACAGCGTGACACTCTTAACCTTCCACCTGACAGTAGTAGGTGACACTCAGTCTGAAGCTCATGACTTGGATCAGTTTTTTATTGTGTTTGCTTGTGTTGCCCCTGCAGTAATTGGTTGACTGCAGGGGTAGGTGCTGTTCTACACCTATTATCTTCAATTCAGTCTGCATGGACTGAACAAGTTTTAACTGAAGTTGAAAGAAAGTGTTTCCAAAGCGAGACGCTGTATCTGACTGAGCTGTAAAGGACTGACGCGGGAAATCATAAAACTGTTCAGAGTAAAAACTGAAAATGCCCATTGTAACAACATGTTGTTAACAACTTCCATAACTTCATAAATTAGTTGCAGAAAAAAAAAAAAAAAAAAGCTTTTGGATAATTGTCTGCCTGTCTGCACGGAAGGACTTGAGGAAAATTTCATATCATACATCATTTATTCATTCACATATTTATTAAAAGAAGCAAGTATAAAAGTATTACATTTTGCATTACATTATGTGAAATGGGACACCCTGGGAAGCTGAACAGCTTTTTCAGAGGGGCCCAGGCACCAAAAACAAATAACACATGTAACAATAATGCAACATAATTTACAGTAAGAAACTGAAAAATACCCACCCTTTTCATGCATCCACACTCTCATACAGTACAGGTTTACATGATAGGCACATTGATTGACAGCAGGTTAAACTTGTGTTCTGATTTTTGGTGGTGGATTAAACATTGAGATTATATTTGACTATAAATCCCAGAAACATGTGATTGTTATTATGATCTAGAAAGATAAGAAGTGAGTGATGATTTCAGTTTCTGATTTTGTGACTATGTGGATCTGTCATTTCTCTGTGCAACAAAGTGCACTGCAGACGAAATGCAGACAAGGAATGCCAAGAACTCCAGGATTTCCAAATACAGTTGACCAAAGTATTTGTAGATAGAAAACAGGAGTGAACAAATCAGAATTTGCTCTGGGAGGTGCTGAACAGACAACTGAAAAGACAAAGAAATGACCCTGACTGACCATGAATACCAGATATGATACAATGAATCTCAGCTAAAATGTCACAATAGTTATTTTAATAACACTATGATTTTACAATGTTTTTAGTATTTTATCTGAGGTGGAATGATAAAAAAAAAATCACAAGAAGGGGTGGGACAAAAAGCCTTTATATGTAAAATATAGAATAACCTTACGTAGCCATATAATCTAATACTGCAATGTACATTTTTCTTTTGAGTTTACATTTAGCTGATACCCTACAATTTTAGAAAACTTAAATTCGGAACAAACATTTTATCCTAACTGTTTTGAATGTTCTACCTCTACATTTTCTCAGCCTTTTATAGTGTTCTGAACACAAAGAACAGCTTAAACCCATACACAAACAACTGACTTCTTCAACTTTGACTCAGGAACAAAAAACTTGGCCTTAAATGTAAGAAATATTGATTTAACATTTATCTTCACATGACAGTTTTTACCACAGCATTTTCATATCACCCAACACTTGTCTCATGTATACAATTGTATAAACCCAGAAACAGCACACAAGCCTGGAGAGATGAAGTCAATGAGAAAATAATGACAGGGTTCAGGGAAATAGTGGATAACTAGTAGAAGGCTTATTTGAGAATAGAAACATTATAGGTGTTATAAGCTTGAATAAGTGCTGCTACTAATCCCTTAATGAAGCAGTTCCTGAAATTTACAAAATATTTCCCAATTACACAAAATGCATTTTGTAGACCTACTTATCTAATAAATAACTGGTTCTTTGCTGTAAAATCACAGAGAACAATAAATGTGATGTATTATAATTAGCTTAATCGACCCTAAATGCATTTAAAAGTAGCTATGCACGTGGCTGGACAGTGTGCATAAAATACTGGAGATGTGAAATAAACAACATACACGTGGAACAGTCCAACTCCTGTTTGGTTCCATCCCACTGTAAATCCACCACTCATGACTCATGGCTTTGAACCAGTTCCACCAGTTACAGACCAGTCACTGCGCCGCTAGCTTACAGCTAATGTACAGCTAATGTACAGTCATAAGGCGCAGTTAAGGTGTGGGGTTATTTTTAACACTTATTTACACTTACAAGAACTGGAGAGTGTCACGTTATAACATCTGTAGTACAAACAATGTTAGCCATGACTACTACAAGTAAATTAAATTGTTCATTACGTCCAGATTCAACACTATCGTATGAACTTCTAAGCGTTAGCAGCCATCATTATATTTGGTTCTTCTTCTACGGTATATTGTAAGTAGGAAAAGGTGGAGCAGCGCCCCCATCAGCCTGGAAGAGGAATGATCCTGCTTGCTGTTACTGCTGTTCCCTTAATCCTTATGCCCCCCCTCGGGCATTTTTGTAAAAATTTTCTCAACTTTTTTTTTTTCGTTTTTTTTTTTTTTTTTAAATCCAAAGTCTTTTACACTTACATGTGTGCTTTTACATGTACATTATACTCTATTGATGTATTTTGCACTTTCATGGCAAAAAATGTACTCGCACAAAGAAACTGCCTTTGAATCTTCATACATCACTAATGTTTTGGTTCTTTAATCTTAAAACTCTTAAACAACTTGAAGACTCTAATCACCACAAATGCTCTATCCCCTTAGTATTCATTATATGGAAAATAATGCATTTTTGTGTTTTTTTTTTCCAAATAATAAATAATTCATAGTTCAAATGATTAAACTGCAATTTAAAGGGTTAAAACTCCATTTAATCTTTGATAGTTTTGAGCAAGTTTGAAGATGTTTAAGAGATTTCTGGGGGGAAAAAAGATGTATGATGGTTTGATAGCAGTTTTTGTTTATTTTTTGTTTGTTTTTTTGCATGTACGTCGTTGTCCCAAAGGTAGGTGGTAGAAGGTAATACATTTGAGTACATTTTTAAAATCCTAGTGCCCTCCACACAAAGATTTAAAAAATGTTCCCCACAGAACAGGGGTGTCAAACTCATTTTAGTTCAGGCGCATACAGCCCAATTTGATCTTAAGTGGGCCAGACCACTAACATAATAACATAATGGCCTATAAATAATGAGAACTCTGAGAACATATTTTAGAGCAAAAAAAAAAAAAGGACAATTAAATAAACTTACAAACTATGCTTTTGCAAAAAATGTGAATAACCTGGAAAAACCATGAACAACATGAAATGTCTTTGAAAAATAAGTACACTTTTAATAATATTATGCCTCAATCTGTCATTTATACATGTAACAGGCATAATATTATTGGAATTTTAGAGTTTGGAATTTTAAGTTGTCATTATTTATACTGTAGGTTGGTCTGAACCACTTGAGTTCAATTTGGTATATATCTGAACTAAAATGAGTTTGACATTCCTTGATCATTAATGTCTTTTGGTGTATTTCTAATATTTCTAAAATTCCTCCCACAGGCTACGTTGGAACCTTTGATGGGTCAGTTTTGACCGGCTGGCCGAATGTTTGACACCCCTGAGTGACAGCAGGTTTGGACTGTTTTTATGGATTTTTATGACAAAGAGGAATATGTTGGTCTATTTTTCCATCTTTCACATATCGCACAATGCTGCTTTCTTTGTAAAACTGCTTCTCAAATCCTCACTCATTCATTCATCATGATTTTTATGGTGGATCTACATCCAACTGAGTTACAATCTATCTTATTAAAACTGAGCTGTCACTCCAACAGAACCCGTCGCCTTTACTGCAACTTAAATCCTACAATACTGTACTTCAACTGTGTCTTTTAGTTCTTTATGCACCAACACCTAGTAAAAATCCTTTTATTATGCATTGACTTTGTGGCATTTAATTTTTCAAATTTGTGTTATTTAGAATAAGATGTTTGTCTAGTAGGAATAATATTCCCTTCAACAGAGAGAAAAATGAAAAGTAAATGTTTTATCATCATGCTGCTAATCCCTGTTAACACCTGAAGTCAGTGGGTGATATAACATTCCTTATTGTGAATGCATTAGGTAAATATATTGAAAATATAAAATTACAATAATGAAAAATGAAATAGTGTAGTTAACTGAAGGAAAATCACACATTTAATAGAATCAGCTCTTTATAAAACTAAAAACACAAATAAAACCCCATTATTTGCACACGATAAACTTAAATGTACATTATCTCAAGAAAAAACTAAATACCTGAAACAAAAATCTTTTATTGTTCATTTCTTCCTGTTACCCTACGTATTTTTGTTTTGCGGAATTATTTATAAATGTATCGAGTGCAAAAAAAGAACACCAAAAAGGACAGTTGATACTAAAATTTGAAAGAAATACACCATTTGAAGATGTTTTATTTGAAAACAACAAAATAGAAATGGCACTACACTTTGAAAAAGCCTAGTTTCTCTTTTGTACAGTCCATTTTAGTGTTGAACAAGCATTAAAAAAAACCCAAAAAAACAGCCATATATGAACAATCATCACAAGGACACAGTGAACACTTCAATGCAAAACCGGGTTTCATAAACAGCTCTATTTGTGTGAGATTGAACATGACGTGAGCCTGTTTCTGGTAAAACTGTGTGATATGCAGACTCATCTGTATGCACGGAAGGTAAGGGACTCGCTACAAGTCTAAATATAGAAAGTCACTCCCATTTTATTTTGGGACTGAATCTACACAACACGACCACTTTACCATGACAGCTCCATAAGAGCAAAATACAACCAACAAATAGAAACCAAAAACAGGACTATGCCTTTAACAGTGAGGAATGTAGTGCTGGTTCGTTTTCCAAACGTGGAATTATCCATCGTCACCGTTTGAGCACTTCAACTACAAAATGACTTGGTATCAGCTACACGTTATTAGTAAAGTCCCATCTTTTGTATTATTAAAGTGATATGCTATTAGTTTCTTCTCTTCAGACTCATGACTACTCTTTTCATGTTTGTCCATTATCTCTAAATTGTGTTTTGGCACAAAATTAGGCTGTGGTATTTGTATTATGATATGTACTCTGCATTAAATAAGCAATTCAAAACAATACTTAGGCTGTAGGATGTGACGATATAAAGAAATCTGGTAAAATGCAGACATTTCTGCTGTACAACTACTATGTTATCTGTAACAAAGAAAAACACAATCCAGTTGCTTTGTCTTCTTCCACGTAAAGTGTTGAGTGTCTTGCCCCCCCCCCCCCCGTCTGTGGAGCACTTCGTCCTGAGGTACTACTTGGACATTTTTAGGATCATTCAGTCAAAGGTTTCAGAAAATTCAGAAGTATGTGCACCGTGAAATTCAGCCTGGATATTTTTTTTCCTTTTTCTTAACAACTCTGACAGAAGTAGCATAGTCATAATTTAACATATTTGCCAACACGTGTTTTAAATAGAGATTTTTGAGCAGAATGAGTGTCCACACACATTTCTGTAAGCTTCCTTCAAAGACTCTAAACTGCACTGGTCTTGCTTGCCTGGATATTAAATGCCTCTGCTGAGCATCTTTAAAGCCGCAGCAGGACTTTGACTGTGATTCCTTCGTTTTATAATCTACAGTGAGAATATTCTGAAGTATCATATGAATACACTTAATTCACCCACTTCAGTATTTTAAGATACTTTGTGATACAGTCTGCCAGAAACTGGTCATTAATTAATAAAAAGGATACACTCTATCATCTATAGAGCCCTATATTAGTACCTCCTTGAATAGATGTGCACAGATAAACAGGAAAAGGAAATAACATGTTGACATACAGTACGTAAATGGTAATAATTACTTTTTGGTGGCACATGTAGGGGTAAAATTAAGGATGACTTGACTAAAAAACATAGGTGTTGACATATATGTTGGGTAACATCATACAGCGGGGGAGGGGAGGGGGGTGAGGGAGACCCTCGCATTCATAACTCCTTCATCAGCCTGTGAGATGTCCATTGGAAACAGTACGTGTTCCTACAGGCCGTCATTTGTTGAGGCGAAGAGAGCCGCCAGCCCAAGTGTTTCGCTGTTCAGTATGTCTTTGTCTGGCTTTGGCTTTTTAAAGAGTGATGGAAGATTCCGGATATGAACCTCCTTCCTGAACTGTTGGCACAGAGCTTTCTGTTGGCACGAAACAGAGAGGAGACGTTAAAGAGAGCCGTCCCAGATCCACCGCAAAGAATTTCATCAAATCTACATCCCCGTGGAGCTACTGTACATATTTCGCTGCCTAGAACAGCAGATTCACCACAGAGCCAGAACCCCACTGCTGAGTAATGATTCACACCGCTAACCCAGTGTGTGGTCACAACGGAGAGGCTATCCCAAGGGAAAGTACTGCCCTCTAGTGACAAAATGCAGGATTACCCCAACTGTTCCTGCGATGAGCTTTCTGAATTGGTCTTTCCTCTTCTTCTCTCCAACCTTCTGGGCGTTGGGGTCCATGAGCCTGTGATCAAACTGGTCCAGAGCCTCAGTGTTGATGTTCGGGATCTGAGTCATCACTGCTCTCAGCTCCGTGTAACGAGGCCGCTGAGATTAAAGAGCAGATTTATGCATAAGCAACAGAAAGACCAAATAAAATCGATGAAATGTCATAGATCCAACTCCGAAGTCAAGGATTACACCAATAGAAGACACTAAGAATTCTAAAATAAAAGTTTTTATACAACTTTGAAAACATTTCTTAGATTCTAAGATTGGGTTACACCAAAGGATTAATTTAATCTAAATTCTAACAAGAGATTAGAAAAAATAGATTAGTCAATCCAGATTTAAGACTAAGAGGAGCCCTGCTGCACAATTAAAAATGTATCTTCATTCAATCTGTCCAGGTTTATTGATTTAACTTTTAAACTGTTGTTGCTGAATTGATATGAAGAGGCTTATTTACAAAAAGTAAAATAAATAAATAGGACCTAATGAATAGAGAGGAACCTCCTTAACAAAACTTTACATTTGTTTTCTACATAGCTAAAACATTAGGTCTTAGCCTATTGTAACAGCTCAGCAGAGGAAGGGGGGATTTGTCCTAATTCAAGATAAACTTGAAAAGTATGTAAGAGAGGAAAAAACTTAAACCATCACAACACAAAAAGAGACCGTCTGCCAGCCATACTGCTCCACTAAAACATTTTTCCCGACGGGGACCTAAGCCGTTGTGAGAATAACAACTGCCAACTCTTTTAGCGAACTAGCAAACACAGTGGTGTTCTGTTAAAGAACAGAGTGACTGACGGTTTAACAGTTCCCATCCCTTTAATAATTAGTAGATACCCATGACATGCTTTTAAAAAAGTATGGAGTGCACGTCATTTCATTTCAGTTACCATTTCTCACATCTAATGGTGCATCAGAGCTCTGCTTCAAATTCTATCTACATTTATTTACTCATTTTAAAAGAACAGTATGTAGCATTTCCACAGTAAAACATGTAAACATAACTAACCCTATACTCTGTATTTTGATGACGTCTTTACTCGCATTATATCATGTTTCCACCGTGCTCAAGTTCAGGGAAATCTGCAATTTATTTATTGTAATGCATTTTCATGTGGGGTCATACTCAATTTACAGAAATTAGCAATTAATGACACTTGTAATTCTCCAAAGAATGAAATGACATGATGTGAATAAACGTCAATAAATATCATGGGAATAAAAGTGCGAGATGGATTATTCTAGTCTAAAAGAAATTTAAAAGGCTGGGTAGTGCATTTGTATGGCTGCAGCCTGCACTCGTTTTTCAGAAGAAACTGTGCAAATCATTTTTGTAAGGCAGTCTCGACATGCCAAATGACAATAAAATCTATTCTATTCTATTCTATTCTATTCTATTCTATTCTGCTACTGTTTTTTTAGACATTTTATTGTTAATAAATAAATAAGTGGTGGGTCCATCTTGTGCTGCAATTCAAATATTTACCTTCATTTTTATTGAAAGACAGCAAGATGTAGGAATTATATACTGTGCATTTAACCCTGATTTTAATGTGAATGCATCAGTGTGAAAGGGTGACAGGCAGAGGTTTGTGGGTGTTGTTCTCACCAGGTTTTCGTAGATAAGCATGGCCAGCTGACTGAGTGTGGAGTTGCAGACTTCGTGCTGGCCGTGCATCTGAAGGCCTCTCAGCACACTGGTGAAGAACCATGTGACCGCCTCAGGAAGGAGGTTACCACTGACCACCTGAAGACACACCATTTAGCATGAAACTACTAATTCTACGACTAACTTTCAAGCTCTTCACTATTTACGTCTCCACTAACAGCGTGTGAAGCATCTGCAGTGTCGAACAAAGCTCCAAATCTGGTTGTTTTTTAGATGATGGTCCAAGCTGACACAGGTTAACCCAAATGAGGTCTAAGATGCATCATTTGAACAAAACTACAATACTCCTTGCAATAATTTTCTAATTAGATCAGATTTGAAAAGTAATGATTTCTAAATACTAAATCAGATTAGACCTGAAATGATTCATC
>JAPTYQ010000008.1:25398968-25409289 GCA_029814465.1 Ostorhinchus cyanosoma
TATATATATATATATATATATATATATATATATATGTGTGTGTGTGTGTGTGTGTGTGTGTGTGTGTGTGTGTGTGTTGTTTTTATATACCGGGTCCCGGTCCCGTCCGGTGGGTGGGGGTGTTTCTCGTCCCATGGAGGGGGCGGGGCTTGAATTCCCAAAGCGGACTGAGTTTCCTCTCCCTACGTCACTCTGGGATAGGCTGCGAGCTACCGAGTAACTCTGTCACTCAGCGGGGTTTCGGGCTGATTATCTTCTCGTCCTCAGGCAAGTAAAACCAAGAAAAATCACAACAAAAACCTGTGTGTAGAATTGTTCTGCTTTAACTTCCTCCTCCAAGCTGAACCGGAGCGTTTTTCCATGGGGTCTCGCGCTCCCGACGACACCTTAGAAAGTTTCTAGCGATGCTCACACAACTACAACGGAAACTTTTGTCGTGAAGGCCTTGTTATTTGTTGCAACAGGTCGACGATAGGACACGAAACTGATAACATTTGTGTGGTTATTCTGTCTGGGTTGTGGCTGAACTTCGTATTAACGGTGTGTTGTGGGGTTTTTTTAACGCAGGACGGGACCCCGAAGCAGGAGAAAGTCGCCTTCCCCATCGCGGCGGGTTTAGGCTGTGGGATTAAAGTGCTCACCAGTCCTGCAGCTTTCGTCGAAACTGCCCGGGTGGATTCATGCTCTGTGTGTGTTAGCTAAATGCGGTACGAAGCTAAAATGATGCCGGTGAGTTTGCATTTTCTTACTTGTAATTGTCAATGTTGTTCCAAAACGTGCTGGTGTCTGTTTTTTTTTCGACGTTTTATCGCTGCTCCTCTGGCGCAGGGTTAAACACCGACTATTACCTGGGCATTTAAACAGACGTGGCGGCTTGACACGGTGCTACTTTGTGCCATTTCCACAGCACCCTGCACTCTTTTTCTGAAGTTTATCACCTTTATCACTGCCTTCCATCATCGAGTCAGTTGCACAAACGACATTTATTTGCTTCTCTGCTGTATTCCAGTATATACAAACTATACACGACTCATAGAATTTGAATCTGATCATTTGTGTTGACTATATTAACATCATTACACTCATGTCGACACTCATGACATCACTCTGTTTAGTTGTACGATTATTGTGTGTTTATAGAGTATACATGCAGTCAGCTCAGAACGTAAAACAAGCTCCAGATACCTGCCAACTCTGGCTGGCACTATGCTAACCTCAGCTCTGGACTCCTGCCATGTCATCACCATCATCTTCATCATCATCAGAGGTCCATTGCTTTTGCTGCAGTGCATAGTTGTGTCTCTCCACACTTACTTACTGTGTGTATGAAGGGCAGTGAAGTGTGTGTTTGTGTTCAGAAATCATACATCATGGCATAAGTGATGACACTGGGATATTGATGTAACTATGAAACAGTTCATGGGTAAAATAACATGACAGGCATATGTTCTTTTTGTTAATCCAGCAATTTTAACATCTGACAAGTGAGCAAACATAATTCTAATCATACAAAGACTTAAAAGAGTCAGTATTGGCCCATTATAAAGTCTAATTTATCTCTGAACTAACTACAGAGACTTAATATCAATGGAGATGTTAAGGGGATTTGAGTCACAGCTGATGATTATTTTAGTATCAACTAATCTGCTGCCAGTAGATTCCTGGATTATTCTGTGAATTGTTCAGCACTGTAAAATGAAGTTGGTGATCATATTTCTTGTTTTGTTTGTCCATTCATCCAAAAATAGGCAATTAAATAGGAACACGCAGTAAATCCTCACAGTGGAGATTCAGCTTCAGGCAATTTTAGTGATCCCAAAAGCATCAATTAATTGGCAACATAGTCATATCTAGTCTGTAATCACATCAAAAATACACATGCAAGATAGTTGTATACCACTGATCAACACACACAGAAACACAATCAATAATAAATAAAAAATGTTATTGTTGATATAAAGTAGACATCTTAATAACAAGAAGAATATTTTAAGAGTTCCTCAAAATGTTTACTCTGCATTAAATAGAATAATAACAAAAGTTATAAGGATGTGGAGTTGTATGTGTTCTGCTAAGAGGTGTATTATAACGGTATAGTTTATTAAAATATAAATTGGATTATTTGAAATTGTCATGAGTCGGCTGATCAATGATTCAAGTAATCATTGCGCATGGAAAGTGAATAGCCAAGGAGGGGTTTTTAAGTATTACATTTTCTACAGTGATTTTTTATTTTTTTTTGCCTCTCAGGGGAAGTGACGGTCGTCGGCAACATATGATTGATTCTAGTTTGTTTGGGTTTTTTTTAACAATATGAAATAATGAGAAATTTGGGATTAGTGCTTCCCTTACTGTCATTCAAGCTGCAGCATAAGCAACTCAATGTATTTACCAGATAGGCTGACGCTCTTTCCATGGAGATGCTCGCATGAGCTTTGCCACATTAGGACAGGCAGCCACAACAGCTGAAGACAACAAAATGATAGCAGGGAAAGGTTGATGTGTTGACTTTGTGATACAAAAATGATTCAATTTTGCAAGGTCCAACAAATAATGCACATCAGTACCCTTGCATGTGCTGCCCTTTTTTTATATTGCATGTATAGTATAGCTTTAATATTGAAGAATTGAATAATGTTTTCTCTTGTGTTCATGAAGTCATAAAACCGTTAATTAAAATCAATATCACCCAGTTATAGTGGTTGAATTTGTAGCTAGCTGTTATTAAACCAACCTTACATCTGTTTGTCTACAATTTCCCAGTGATCATAGTGGTAAGTTAATGAATGAATATATGTAATTATAATGTTTTGTCATTGAATCCCTTGCTATCTGTGAATGTCATGTCTTAATATCTGAAGTCATATGCTCTACAGAGCACAGTGACGTGTGTTTACGGTGATGTTAGTAACCAGGGCTCAGACTGTATCATATTGTCCTTCTCCGCTCAGACCTGTGCTTCTTGTAAAACTGCTTGATCTGTGAATTAATCATAGCAGCAGAGACAGACTCCTGTCTAGCACTTGACCTCTTTGTGCTTTTGACACATATATTATGTAGTAATTTCTTTCACAGTGCTCTGTTTTTCATGGCTATCAATATAAATTTTCACCCTTGTGATTTCATTCAAGACCTGTTTCTTCATAGGCTGTGTGAGACCTTGATATTTGGCCTTTTACCTCATTTCTGCCACCTGAGAATATATCTGTGTGTTTTTTAACAGTGGGGAGGGGGGTCCTGTGTGTGAGACAGATACAGATGCTTCTGGTGTTAACAAGATAAACACAAAATGGCCTCTATACAGTCATGTCTAATGTGAGTTATTGTGTACGATTTACACACATAACCCATGACCCTGCTTGTACAGGCGAGGGGGTTGAATGTAATGCCGTAATTGCTGGCAAGGAGGGTAAATAGGGGGTCAGTGCTTTCTCAACACAATGAGCTCTACAGACTCTTTAAATGGCTGTTGCAGAGAGCACATTGTTTGTGCCTGTGCTGTGGCAGCACCCTGATAAGGGGTCCTCACCCTTTATTGAACAACAGCCGAGTATAACTACTCTAACCATGATTTACTGTTATCTCTACTTAAAGCTGTCTTTGTTCTGCTAAAACGCACTGATGGCACATTTGAGCTTAAATTGCCTGTGTATCCGTCGTTGAGGTTGTGTTTTTTAACAGGCATATTACATCCATTGTACATTTTATAAACATACAGCTGTGGAATTTAAAATGTTGCAGGTACAGGTTTAAAAAATTCACTTCCTCATTCCTCTCCCATGACAAGAGTTGCTTGCCATGTAGATTTGCCAGCTGATAAACTTTTGTTTTCCTAGCCCGCAGTGTTTAGTTTTGCTTTCTTTCACTACACAATTGTACTTTCTGTCCATTACAAAGTACATCAAATCTTGCTGTTGTATCGCAGTTGCTAGACTTTGTGAAAGTGTCGTAGTAGTGGGAAAATGGCTAACCTGGTTTTTGTTGGGGTTTTTTTCTGTGTATGTCAACAGAAATATGAGTAGTCTTTCTCTGTGGCTACCACGGCCTTTGTGTTTACTCTATGGGAGGGTATGTGTTGGTTATGTAAGAAGTCTCATCAGTGATAGCCAAGGAGTTTCAAGGGAAGTGTTTTGAGTTTTCTTGAGAAAGAAAGAAAAAGTTATTGGAATGGCTTGTTTAAAGTGGCATTAAATTAATAGACTTGTAATGAGTTGTTGCTCTGGCTTAAAAATGAGTGACCAGATGAAGCCAATACGGCTTCTGGCCGGTGCTAGGCTAGATGCTGGATACAAAAATCCTGACTTCAATTCATTCCTATTCCTAGAAAGGCAACTTATCTCTGAAACAATAAGTCATTTATCTTCCAGAAGTAATTTTAGCCTCATTCACTTTAATTGGACCCTCTACTAAGTGTACTAGTGGTTATTTTGGAATTTATTCCCCGTTTAATGAGATTTTAGTGTCAGTGGAAATGATTCTGTCAGTTGAATAGTATACCACCACCCCACCCCACCCCAAAAAAACAACAAAAAAACCCAAAAAACAGACAACTCTGTTATAGTTAATACTGTCATCAGTTACACTTTGTGATTTGTTAGTTAACCTGATAATGGGGTTGGGTACCCGTCTAATTCTTTTTTATACATTATTCAAAATTGTTGCAAACAAAACTGTGTATCTTAACAATTAGTAAGTAGATAAAATTACCTCTTGGTATGTCAGATAACATTTCCTAGGTAGCTGTGTGGTTGGTTTTGTCAGTAATTTTGTCCTAGTAGTAGTGTAGTGGGAGCATTAACCAAGTGATTTTCAAGTTCTGGTCCAAAATGTGGTAATTTCCGGTGCATTAAGAAAATAAAAATAGAATGGTGACAATCAAAATATAGGCTGCTTTCTAACCTTCATAACTATAGTCCGCTTGTGATGTCCACTTCTTTTATACAATATGCGCACAGGTAAAGTTAATACTGAAATGATTAACATTTATAAATAATAGTTGTCAGGTATAACATTAATTACCAACTAATTTTTATAACCAGCTCATTAGTTTTAGTATTGGAAAAAAGGTTTGATTCTACTTTGTTAACTTTGAATGCTTTGTATTTCTTTGCTCCTCTGTCAAACTAAATTGAATGTCTTTAGGATCTGGATCAAACTAAACTTTTGAAAACATCATCTTGGGCACTTTCACCATCCTATGAGTGTTTAGAATCCAAACAACTAATTAAGTAATCTAGGGGAAAATGTATACAGCTGCAGTTCCAATGTTTTATAAATGTCTGTATTTTGCATGAGTGTTGAAGGTCACACAGGTCACAGATACATCATTAAGTTTCAGATTTTGTGAGGAAACATGGCATTTTCCAGCACTTTTCAGACTTCCCTGTTGAGATTGAGACTTAATAAGAAGTCATTTTACATAAGTTGTGAAGAAAAAAAAACTTTCATTCTCTCTGTTCTTTGAATGTTTCAAATCAGTTTTTATAGGTCACTTAATCCTGAATATTTTTAATAATTGAAGACAACTGAATGTAGCTGTGGAACAATAGTTGTTAATAATGTCTTCCTACTGTGCCAAAAACTTGGAAAAAAAGAAAAAGTATCTTCTCCTGTCTTCTCAATTTTGACTCCCATTCTCCTTATCTTGAAGATAAGGACAAAATAGGAACTGGCTCATCATGTAGACCAGGAAAGGTAGAGTTTTGCGGGAATGCAGATCATGAAGTGATAGCCTAAGTACTGCAGTGCAGACACAAGGGAGCTTGTCCTGATCGAAGAGTCACAAATGGCTGCAGCTTCACTGTTTTGTAAAAGCTGCATATCTCATTTTTTCCCTCCTACATGTTGCAGCTGAATTAGGCTACTGTGCATTCTGTTACCCCTGACCTTTTCCCTTGCCCCCCTCTTTCCCATAATGCAGTGTAGAGAGCTGTAGAAAAAGAGGGGCAGAGATGAAGAGGAATAATGCATAAAGCCACAAGGGAGTTTTTTTGCTGCCTTGCCTTTTTGAAGGACTGCTATGTTGGAACTGTGTCAACTCTTGAAGCACAAGCTGTGGGACTGGCGGGGCAAACCAAGACACACACACACACACATACACACACACACACACGCACACACAGAGAACAAGGCTGCTGCAGTGTCTTGAAAACTATTGGTAATCACATTCAGAGGTGACTCTCTCAACGAGACCTAGTTAACTCATTCGCTTACTCCAGCAATATTTGTAATTGAAATTGTCTGTGGACAGAGGACCCTGCAGCCTGAGGCCAGACCCCTCAGGTATTAGCAAGGATGTGGCCCCTGTTATCTGCTGCTTCTCTCCCACTGCCTTACTCAGTCCACTAAACCAGTTCTCCTAAACCTCCTCTAGGCATTTAACCAGATTATATATAACTGTAGTCCATTGCAGTGTATTATATCAACATTGTAAGTGTGTATTATTTGCCAGATTGTACCCAATATTGCTGACTGTGTTTTGAGATTCCTACTCTGAAGTTTATTTATTGTCATACTCTGTGTCTTTGGTTTATACACAGTATTAATGAACACAGTCTTAAAAACAGAGACCTGTGTTTAATGTTTGACTGCAGGATACAATCGTATTTAATTGCTCTTTTTAATTGAAACTGTATGAACTCGTTAATTATTCACTTTTATATCAACAGGAGGTTGCAATTATGTCAAACCTGGACCTTGAGGACGGGTGCACATTTACAGGTTAACTACTTTAGACTGAAGTGTAATTTACCATTTAGTGATAAGTAGTTACAACATAGCCACTGAGCCCACACTGTGACAGGTCAGCTTTTTTTCTCATAGAAACAAGTTTCTGGTGCTGCTGAAGGAACTGTTTAAATGTGGAGCAAGTATTTCCTGAGGAAAAACTGTTGATATTTGAACTTAACAGCCAAAAGAAAGGCACACCTCCTTGTAATCTCCACCCCCCTGTTTCCCTGTATGAATGTAAATGATTCAATAAGGCAAGGCTAAGCAGATATGGAACGCCATTGTTTCACGTGTTTCAGGGTTGCCATCAATATCTGAAACACTGTTGAAATAAAAATATATGATGGTACTCCTGCCAACTTGCCATTATCAGGTCATAGACTAATTAAATAGGTGATGAATGTAAGCAACAGCTGTGTGGCTCAATAAAAGAAAATTATGCAAGCTACTAGTGTTTTACAAACAGGTGACTGACTGTATGAATGAAATAATATCTTACAGGGCACATCAACACACTGAAAAACCTGATCATGAATTACTACATCCCTGATATTGCTATGGGCCTTTGCTTGGATTGATGTGAATTCTTTGCCATGGGATGTCCTTTCATTCGCTACTTATCCTGATATTGCAGAGTAATTCCATTTGGGCACACTCCCCCATGATTTGTCTATTCCTGGAGATGGGAAACTGCTGTGGCAGACTGTTTTGATCACTCTTAACTCAATATCCGGCCCAATTGCATTTGGACAGTGATTGTGAGTAGATGAATTGTCCCTCCCAAGGAGACAGTGGAGTTTTGAGTCTCGGTGAGGAGCGTGTGGATTTGTATACTTATTAGTATTGCTCAAAAAATCTGTTTCAGCTGCCGCCCGATTGCACATGCAGTTCATCTTAATGATCAGTAAGAGAGCCACAGCCTGAATCATTGCAGCATTCCTTCCTGCAACTGGCTAAGAGTAAAGTGTTTATCTTTAAACTCAAGTCAGCTTGCTTAAGCAACTGACAAAGCTTGTAAAGCCTGTTCCCCGTAGGCTAGAATCAATGGCATCTGCTGCAGAGGCATTCACGGGAAAAGAGATCCAATGTGAGCACTTAAAGGCTGGTTCAGCATCTTTCAAGCAGTGTTTATAGGTAGTATTATAAATTATTATTTGAATGTATTCAAAACAGGAGCTTGATGTTGTGCAGTATTCTAAATCATATATTTTTCTTTTATGACTGCGTCAGCCTCTTGGCCTTTTTTTGACAGAGCAGGTCAAGTGGGTGCTGCCACTTGTGGTCACTTACTTCCTCTTAGATGTGTTCTTATTACATTGGCTTTTGTCTGGTGGTTTGATGTTACAGCCTTTCATGTCTTTGACGCATGTAGTTCCATGTCTGTGTTGTTGTGTCCAGACCACAAGATTTTTAATATGTGTCTTTAAGCCCAAAGGCTGCAAGGTTTTGTTTATTTTGTTACTGCAGTATCTAATTTTATTGCTTTAAATACAATAAGTGAATAATAAAATGTGCTTGTACACTCTTGGAACTTAGTTACTGAGAAGCCGGATCTCCCTTTAGCTTGATGCACAGTGCTTGCAGGCTAGCTGCAGGCTATTGAATTTAAGCTTACTTTTGTAATTCTGAGCCACTAGTCTGTAAAAGGATATATTTTTATATATCAGCTTAACTTAATCCCGGAGATGTAGCTTTAGTGACCTCGCCTTATAACTGCTGTGAAAATGTGTACTGTGCAGGTCACTGCAGTAACTACCACTCTGTGCATTGACTTTAATTGTCAGTTTGCAGTTCGGAGCTGTCACACCAGTCCCAGAGGCTGGGATACATCTTTTGACATAGCTGATGCTGTGATGGAATTAAAAATCTATCACTGTAATAGTGAACCACAGCTGCAATAGCAGCACGTCTGCTCCTCCTTCCCCCAGGCAATCACCTTGCCCTGTCGCAGGTAGGAAGGAAGTGCAATTCAGCAATTGCTTCTGTCATTTCAGTTTGATAGACATGAGGCAAGTATAGCACAATTTGTCAAACATTGTCCTGTGAAATCCAAATTGGTACTGTAAAGCCCACTGGTGGTGTGAAGCTGCCTAAGGCAATTTTTTTTGGCACTTGTACTTCTTTTTTCATATTGGCCAGTGAAGTTGTTATTCAGCTGTTTAATTTCCATCTGTGTTTGATTTCCCTCGCTGTTGTATCTATGAATATTTAATGCACTCTTGAGTTGTTTGGCTGAGTCAAAATGGTGTCAGTGGCAGTGCACTCTGCTTACCTGTCTGGCAGGGTAGACCACTCTGTTCAGTTATTTTTCTCTGTGATGAAGCTAGTAGGGTAGCAGCAGAGTGCAGACCAACACAAATCATCTTATTAAGGATACTGTACTTATATAAATATACTCTATTTTGGGCCTCAGCTAATGCATATTTACCTTACTGAACAACCTGTTGCTTTTCCCCAAAGAATAATTAAATGTTTTTCTTAGAAAATGTCAGAAGTTTGTGAAATTAACCCATGCGTATTTCACAGAGCTAGACACATACTTTGTCTATACAATGTAGCAAAATTTTAAAAAAATTTCAGTTGTTGGAGCTGAATTGAGGAATTTTTGTAATGTCTACCAAGACTAATAGCCTATATCATAAACTGTCTTAATTTTCTGGCTGTCTGTGATTAATTGTTTCACTTGAAGGAACATGAATAACTTTGTCCTTTTGTGTCATGTAATATATTAATATAGCTTGTTTTCACACCTCTACACTTCTGGCTTTGTTTTATTCACTTAGTCACAAAGGGATAAACAAAGTCAGGAGCTTAATATGTACAGCAGTTTGCCATCATTTTAAAAAATGCTGAAGTAGGAGTACCGAAATTGTATTGTATATTTACAGCACTAATGTCTTGTTGTGTTCTGTTTCACATCTTAACTATCCCCTAGACACATGAATATTCAAACATGTCATGAAAATGGTTTAATTAATTTAACTGGTGCTGTACATATACATGTGAGCTATGTCCAAGTCTGTAAGCTTTGACCGCATACAGTAGGTGGATGAAGGTCAGCAGTAAAGTGCGAACTCATCTAGAAAGAGGCCAGGACTGGTGAGTTGTGACCGTGCATCATTAACTTTAGTGCTGAGGAAAATTGGTTTTCAGTGGAGGAAGTGCCACCCCCCAGTATACACTGCCCTGCCGTCACTGTTCCTGTCGTCTCACTCTTCTCTCACTGTTCCCCACCCCCCACTCCTCTCTGTTGTCTCTCTGTCACTCTCCAAATATTAACAGGATCATTTGAATGCCTCGCATTTCTTGGATGTTGAGATGATGTCAGCTGTCCTGCACAGGTTTCTGAATGACAGCTGAAGTCACATTGCATGAAAAATGGATTATTACCTCCGCCAAGGAGGTTATGTTTTTGCCTGGGTTTGTCTGTCTGTTTGTCCGTTCATTAGCAACATAACTCAAAAAGTTATGGACGGATATTGATGAAATTTTCAGGATTTGTTGGAAATGGCACCAGGAAGAAATGATTAACTTTTGGGAGTGATCCGGAAGAAATCCTGGATTCTGGATCACTTTGAAATTTTCGTTAACA